>CAKNXH010058163.1:30208-40769 GCA_932178445.1 Andricus quercusramuli | reverse complement strand
AAGAAATGAATTTTCAACCAAAAAGATTTTAATTTTCGACCAATGAAATGAATGCTTGCTTAACCATGAACGAAAAAAAATATTTTTTAACCATAAAGTTGAATTTTCAAACCAAAAGATTATTTTTGACGAAAAGAAATTCAACTAAAAAATTCAATTTTCAATCAAAAACAAAATAGTTAAATTTTCAGTTTAAAAAAATGAAATTTCAACAAAATTGTGAAATTTTCAACCAAAGAAATTAATTTTCAACTAAAAAGAATTTAACTTTGGACCAAAAAAAAAAACGAATTCTTAACAAAGGCAGGTTGATTTTCAAATAAAAAATTGTGAATTTTAATCAAAAGAATGACTTCCTAATTATTATATAAAATAAAAAAAAAATGCGGGAAAAGGGGGAAAGATAGGGTAAAAAGGGGAAAGATAGGGTAAAAAGGGGAAAAAGGGGATCCCTGAAAACCAAAAAAACAACGAAATAAACAATCAGTACCTTCGGTTTCTTCTTTTTTTCATCAGGTTTCTCCTCTGCCTCCTTCTTCTCCTCCTTACTCTCTTTCTCATCCTTATCCTTCTCAGTTTCTTTATTCTTCTCCTTGTCTTTCTCCTTTTCCTTCTCAGCCGGTTTCTTTTCCTCCTTCGGCTGCTCCTTGACCCGTTTCTTGATGCCCCGGATTTTGCAGAGCTCGTCTTCCGTGATGACGACTTTTTTCGCCCGGTGGAAAAACTTGTGCCGCAACATCAGGTCGAGAAAATCGACCACCTGCTGCCGAGTCTCGAACAGAGTTTTGCTCCATGGCGAGTTTTCTAGTAAGGCGTCAACCGCCCGGGCCCCGGTGAAATATTCGACGATGTGGTTCCGGTCGAATTTTGTCTTCTTCGAGGGGACATTGTTCCGGATCCACTTTGCCACCGCGTATTCTTCCTTCGATGGCTTTTCTGGCACCGTTGACTCCGAATTGCTTCCATCCTGCGGAAAGTATTCCCGTTAGAAACTTACAGAGCCGCTGGCTTCTAATTTCGACAATTATCTCTCCAACTTTACGCGAGAAAAATACCATAACGATTCGGGATTATTAATTTTTAACTGAAGAAGAGAGATTTATGACCAAAAAATGGATTAGTTGAATTTTCAGTTTAACAAACTAATCTTTGATGAAAAAAAAAATTAATTATCAACCAGTTGAATTCAATTTAATGGAATTTTTAACAACAAAAAAAGATGTTTTTCGCCATACAAACTAATTTTCAACAAAATAGTTTAATTTTTAACCAAACAGAAGAATTTTCAACTAAAATGATGAATCTTCCGACTGAAATAGTTAAGCATTGTTTAAAAAAATAATTTTCCACAAAAAATATCGAATTTGAAAATATAAAAGTCAATTTTCAACAAACAAAACGAATTTTCAACAAAATAGTCAAATTTTCAACGAAAGAAAATAATCTTCAACTAAACTTATGAATCTTCAACTGAAACAGTTAAGTATTTGCTTTAAAAATTTATTTTCCACCAAAAAAAATCAAATTTTTAAACAAAGAGAGGAAATTTCAACAAAATAATCCAATTTTCAAGCAAAACAAAGGAATTTTCATCTAAGATTATAAATCAACTAAAATAGTTATTTGTTTCTTTAAAAAAAATTATTTTTCAACAAAAAATAAATCGAATTAAAAAAATATATATATTTTCAACACACAGAACGATTTTTCAACAAAATAGTCCAATTTTCAACAAAATAGAGGAATTTTTAATTAACATTATGAATCAACTAAAATATTTAAGTGTTTGTTAAAAAAATTAATTTTCAACTAAAAAAAAAAGTCGAATTTTCAAAGAAAAAAAAAACGATTTTCAACAAAAAAAACGAATTTTCAATAAAATACTCCAATTTTCAACCACACATAGGAATCTTCAGCTAAAATTATGAATCTTCAATTTAAATAGTTAAGCTTTGTTTGAAAAATTAATTTTCCATAAAAAAATCGAATTTAAAAATACAAAAATTAATTTTCAACAAACAAAACGAATTTTCAACAAAATAGTCCAATTTTCAACCAAAGGAAGAAATTTTGAACTAAAATTATGAATCTTCAACTAAAATAGTTGAGTATTTGTTTTAAAATTTTATTTTCAACAAAAAAATGGAATTAAAAAAAAAATTATTTTCAACATATGAAACATATTTTCAACAAAATAGTCCAATTTTCAAAAGGAGGAATTTTCAACTAAAATTATGAATCCTCAATTGAAATAGTTAAATTTTTGTTTGAAAAATTAATTTTCCACCAAAAAAATCAAATTTAAAAAAAATTAATTTTCAATAAACAAAACAAATTTTCAACAAAGTAATCCAATTTTCAACCAAAGAAAGAAATTTATAACTAAAATTATGAATCTTCAACTGAAATAATTAAGTTTTTGTTTAAAAAGTTAATTTTCCACCAAAAAAATCAAATTTTCAAACAAAGAGAGGAAATTTCAACAAAATGATCCAATTTTCAAGCAAACAAAGGAATTTTCATCTAAGATTATAAATCAACTAAAATAGTTAACTGTTTCTTTAAAGAAATTATTTTTCAACAAAAAATAAATCGAATTTAAAAAAATATATTTTCAACACACAAAACGAATTTTCAACAAAATAGATCAATTTGCAACAAAAAAAAAGAGGAATTTTTAACTAAAATTATGTATCTTCAACTGAAATAGTTAAGTATTTGCTGAAAAAATAATTTTTCACCAAAAAATCGAATTTTCACAACAAAAAAAAAGATTTTCAACATACAGAACGAATTTTTAACAAAATAGTCCAATTTTCAACCAAGCAGAGGAATTTTCAACTTAAGTTATGAATCTTTAACTGAAATAATCAAGTTTTTGTTGAAAAAATTAATTTTCCATTTAAAAAAATCGAATTTTCAAAAAAAAAAAATTATTTTTCAACAACCAAAACTAATTTTCAACAAAATAGTTGAATTTTCAATGAAAGAGAGGAATTTTCAACTAAAATTATAAATCTTCAGCTGTGATGAAGTTTCTGTTTAAAAAATTGATTTACCAACAAAAATCAAATTTTCAGAAACAAAAATTAATTTTCAACAAACAAAACAAATTTTCAACCTAATAGTCCAATTTTCAACGAAAGAAAGGAATCTTCAACTAAAATTATGAATCTTCAATTTAAATAGTTAAGCTTTCTTTGAAAATTTAATTTTCCACAAAAAAATCGATTTTAAAAATATAAACATTAATTTTCAATCAAAGAAAGGAATTTTTAACTAAAGAAAGAAATTTCCAACTAAAATTATTGAAGTAATTCAGTTTTTGTTTAAAAAATTAAATTTCCACCAAGGAGAGGATTTTTCAACAAAAATCTCGAATTTTCAACCAAAGAAAGGAATTTTCAACTAAAGTGATGAATCTTCAACTGAAATAGTTAAGTATTTGTTTAGAAAAATTAATTTTCAACAACAAAAAATCAAATTTTAAAAAGAAAAAAAATGATTTTCAATACAACCAAGAAAGTTTCAATAAAATAGTCCAATTTTCAAAGAAAGAAAGGAATTTTCAACAAAATAATCCAATTTTCAACCAAGGAAAGAAATTTCCAACTAAAATTATTGAAGTAATTCAGGTTTTGTTCAAAAAATTAATTTTCCACCAAGGAGAGGATTTTTCAACAAAAACAAAAAATAATTTTCAACGAAAAAAAACGAATTTTGAACGAAATAGTCAAAAGTTCAAACAAAGAGAGTATATTTGTTGAAAAAAATAAGTTTCCACCAAAAACTCGAATTTTCACAAAAAAATAAGATTTTCAACATACACAACGAATTTTCAACAAAATAGTCCAATTTTCTACCAAGCAGAGGAATTTTCAACTACAATTATGAATTTCCAACTTGAATGGTTAAGTTTTTGTTTAAAAAATTAATTTTCCACCAAAAAAATCAAATTAAAAAACAAAATAAATATAATTTTCAACAAACAAAACGAATTTTCAACAAAATAGTAAAATTTTCAAACAAAGAGAGGAATTCTCAACAAAATAATCAAATTTTCAACAAAAGAAAGAAACTTTCAACTAAAATTATGAATCAACTGAAATAGTTAAGTATTTGTTGAAAAAATGAATTTTCCACAAAAAAAGAATTTTTAATAAAACAAATTATTTTTCGACAAACAAAACGAATTTTCAACAAAATAGTTCAATTTTTTAATGAAAGAGAGGAATTTTCAACCAAGATTATAAATCTTCAGCTGTAATAAAGTTTTTGTTTAAAAAATGGATTTTCCGCCAAAAAAATCAAATTTTCAGAAATAAAAATTAATTTTCAAAAACAAAACAAATTTTCAACAAAATAGTCCAATTTTGAACCAAAGGAAGGAATTTTCAAAAAAAATTATTAATCTTAAGCTGTAATAATTAAGTTTTTGTTTAAAAGATTAATTTCGCACCAAAAAATCAAATTTTCAGAAACAAAAATTAATTTTCAACAAACAAAATAAATTTTCAACAAAATAGTCCAATTTTAGGCCAAAGAAAGGAATTTTCAACTAAACTTATGAATCTTCAACTGAAATAGTTGAGCTTTGTTTGAAAAATTAATTTTCCACAAAAAATATCGAATTTAAAAATATAAAAATCATTTTTCAACAAACGAAACGAATTTTCAACAAAATAATCCAATTTCCAACCAAAGAAAGGAATTTTCAACTAAAATTATGAATCTTCAACTGAAATAGTTAAATTTTTGTTTGAAAAATTAATTTTCTACCAAAAAAATCAAATTAAAACAAAAAATTATTAATTTTCAACAAAAAAAAAAAAACAAATTTTCAACAAAATAATCCAATTTTCAACCAAAGAAAGAAATTTTCAACTAAAATTATGAATCTTCAACTGAAATAATTAAGTTTTTGTTTAAAAAGTTAATTTTCCACTAAAAAAATCAAATTTTCAAGCAAAGAGAGGAAATTTCAACAAAATAATCCAATTTTCAAGCAAACAAAGGAATTTTCATCAAAGATCATAAATCAACTAAAATAGTTAACTGTTTCTTTAAAAAAATTACTTTTCAACAAAAAATAAATCCAATTTAAAAAAAAAAATGATTTTCGACACACGAAACGAATTTTCAACAAAATAGTCCAATTTTCAAACAAACAGAGGAATTTTAAAGAAAATAATTCAATTATCAACCAAAGAAAGGCATTTTCAATTAACATTATGAGTCAACTAAAATATTTAAGTATTTGTTTAAAGAAATTAGTTTTCAACTAAAAAAAAATCGAATTTTCAAAAAATTATTTTCAACACAAAAAAGAATTTTCAATAAAACACTCAAATTTTCAAGCACACAGAGGAATCTTCAACTAAAATTATGAATCTTCAATTTAAATAGTTAAGCTTTGTTTGAAAAATTAATTTTCCATAAAAAAATCAAATTTAAAAATACAGAAATTAATTTTCAACAAACAAAACGAATTTTCAATAAAATAATCCTATTTTCAAACAAACAGAGGAATTTTCAAGAAAATAATTCAATTTTCAACCAAAGAAAGCAATTTTCAATTAACATTATGAATCAACTAAAATATTTAAGTTTTTGTTAAAAAAATTAATTTCCAACTAAAAAAATCGAATTTTCAAAAAAAAAGAAAAGATTTTCAACACAAAAACGAATTTCTAATAAAATACACAAATTTTCAACCACACAGAAGAATTTTTAACTAAAATTATGTATCCTCAACTGAAATAGTTAAGTAATTGTTTAGAAAATTAATTTGCAACCAAAAAACCGAATTTTCTAAGAAAAATATAATTTTCAACATAAAAAAAAAACAAGATTCTCAACACACAAAACGAATTTTCAGCAAAATAGTCCAATTTTCAAAGAAAGGAGGAATTTTCAACAAAATAATCCAATTTTCAACCAAAGAAAGAAATTTCCAACTAAAATTATTGAAGTAATTCAGGTTTTGTTTAAAAAATGAATTTTCCACGAAAAAAAAATCAAATTTTCGAAAACAAAAATTAATTTTCAACAAACAAAACGAATTTTGAACGAAAAAGTCCAATGTTCAAACAAAGAGAGGAATTTTTAACTAAAATTATGTATCTTCAACTGAAATAGTTAAGTAATTGTTGAAAACAAAAATTTTCCACGAAAAAATCGAATTTTCACAAAAAAATAAGATTTTCAACATACACAACAAATTTTCAACAAAATAGTCCAATTTTGAACCAAAGAAAGGAATTTTCAAATAAAATTATGAATCTTCAAATGAAATAGTTAAGTATTTGTTTAAAAAATTAATTTCCCACCAAAAAATCAAATTTTCAGAAACAAAAATTAATTTTCAACAAACAAAATAAATTTTCAACAAAATAGTCCAATTTTAGGTCAAAGGAAGGAATTTTCAACAAAAATTATGAATCTTCAACTGAAATAGTTGAGTAATTCGTTTGAAAAATGAATTTTCAACCAAAAAAATAGGAAGAAAGAAAATAATTTTCAACAAACAAAATGAATTTTCAACAAAATAGTCCAATTTTCAACCAAATAGAGGAATTTTCGACCACTATTATGAATCTTCAACTGAAATAGTTGAGCTTTGTTAAAAAAAATAAATTTTCAACCAAAAAAAGCGAGGAAAAAAATAATTTTCAACCAAGAATATGAATTTGCAACAAAATAATTCAATTTGCAACCATACAGAGGAATTTTTAACTTAAATTGTGAATCTTCAACTGAAACAATTAAGTTTTTGTTTAAAAAGTTACTTTTGCACCAAAAAAATAATTTTTTCAAAAACAATAATTAATTTTCAACAAACAAAGCGAATTTTCAACAAAATAGCCCAATTTTTAAACAAAGAGAGGAATTTTCAAGAAAATAATCCAATTTTCAAACAAAGACAGGAATTTTCAAGTAAAATTATGAATCTTCAAATAAAATAATTAAGTTTTTGTTTTGGAAAATTAATCTTCAACAATAAAAATTTAATTAAAAAAAAATTATTTTCAACAGACAAAACGAATTTTTAACAAAATAGTACAATTTTCAAACAGAGAAAGGAATTTTCAACTAAAATATTTAAGTATTTCTTTAAAAAATTAATTTCCAACCAAGAAACAGAATTTTTGAGGAAAAAAAATTATTTTTAACACACAAACCAATTTTCAACAAAATAGTCCAATTTTCAATTAAAGAGAGGAATTTTCGATAAAATAATCAAATTTTTAACAACATTGAGGAATTTTTAACTAAAATTATGTATCTTCAACTAAAATAGTTAAGTATTTGTTTAAAAAATTAATTTCCAATCAAAAAACCGAATTTTCGAGAAAAAAAAAAGATAATTTTCAACATACAAACGAATTTTCAGAAAAATAGTCCAATTTTCAACGAAAAAAAGGACTTTTCAACTAAAATGAAGAATCTTCAACTGAAATAGTTAAGTATTTGTATGAGAAATTAATTTTTCATAAAAAATCGAATTTAAAAATAAAAAAATTAATTTTCAACAAACAAAACAAATTTTCAACAAAATAGTCCAATATTCAGCCAAAGAGAGGAATTTTCATCTAAAATTATGAATCTTCAACTGAAATAATTAAATTTTGTTAGAAAAAAATTAATTTTCAACCAAAAAAATTGAAGGAAAAGAGAATAATCTTTAACAAACACAGCGAATTTTCAACAAAATAGTCCAATTTTCAAAAAAAGAAAGGAATTTTCAACTAAAATTATGAATCTTCAACTGAAATAGTTAAGCTTTGTTTGGAAAATTAATTTTCCACCAAAAAAATCAATTTAAAAAATATAAAAATTAATTTTCAATCAAAGAAAGGAATTTGCAACTAAACTTATGAATCATCAACTGAAATAATTAAGTTTTGGTTACAAAAATTAATTTTCAAACAAAAAAATCGGAAGAAAAAAAAAATTTCAACAAATAAAATGAATTTTCAATAAAATAGTCCAAATTTCAACTGGAGGAATTTTCACCTAAAAGTATGAATCTTCAACTGAAATATTTATGTTTTTGTTTGAAAAATTAATTTTCCACCAAAAAAAAATCGTATTTTAAAAAGAAAAAAAAAATGATTTTCAATACACAAAACGAACTTTCAACAAAATAGTCCAATTTTCAAACAAATAGAGGAATTTTTAACTGAAACTATGAATCTTCAACTGAAATAATTAGGTTTTGGTTGAAAAAATTAATTTTCTACCAAAAAAATCGAAAGAAATAATTAATAATAATAAAGAAATAATAATAATAAAAAAACAATAATTTCCAACAAACAAAACAAATTTTCAACAAAATAATACAAGTTTCAAGCAAAAAAAAGGAATTTTCAACTAAAATTATGAATCTTCTACTGGAGTAATTAATTTTTGGTTGAAAAAATTGATTTTCAACCCAAAAAATTCGGGGGGAAGGGGGATAATTTTCAACAAACAAAATGAATTTTCAACAAAATAGTCTAATTTTCAACCAAAGAAAGGATTTTTCAACTAATATTGTGAATCTTCAACTGAAATAGTTAAGCTTTGTTTGAAAAATTAATTTTCAACAAAAAAAAAATCGATTTAAAAAAAATAAAAATTAATTTTCAATCAAAGAAAGGAGTTTTTAAGTAATCTTAAGAATCTTCAACTGAAATAATTAAGTTTTGGTTAAAAAAATTTATTTTCAACCAAAAAAAAAAGAAAGAACAAAAAAATAATTTTTGACAATCAAAATGAATTTTCAACAAAATAGTCCATTTTTCAAGCAAAGAAAGTAATTTTCAACTAAAATTAATAATCTTCAACTGAAATAATTAGGTTTTGGTTTAAAAAATTAATTTATAACCATAAAAATCGAAAGAGAAAAAGAATAATTTTCAACAAACAAAACAAATTTTCAATAAAATAGTCTAATTTTCAAGCGAAGAAAGAAAATTTCAACTAAAATTATGAATATTCTACTGGAATAATTAATTTTTTGTTTAAAAAATTAATTTTCAACCAAAAAAATCGGAGGGGAAGAATAATTTTCAAACAATATGAATTTTCAACTAATTTTCAACCAAAGAAAGAAATTTTCAACTAAAATTATGAATCTTCAACTGAAATAGTTAACCCTTAGAAAGAACACTTCGGCCCAATAACACTCGGCGTACAGGGGGTCCATCAGACCCCACGGCAAAAAGTGGTGGATTCTGAAGCCCCCACTTAAAGTTTTGACTCTGCCCCAATAATCAAATTTTAACTGAATTAATTTAAACAATTAAAAATGTTCAAAATTCACGAGAGTACACGGGGTTCCCTGGACCCCACGATTCTGACACGTCCGCTTCCGGCGGCTCCCAAGCGACGACTTAGTGTTCCAAGGAGTTTAAATGCTAGAAAAAATTCTTCGAGCATGACAATATGCTCAAGAAAATGCTCTACCTTTATATGCTTTGAAAATTTATGAGGATTTTGAATTTGGATTAAAAAAAAAAAATTTCTACTTTTATTAGTAATTACACTATTTAAATTTCGCGGGAAAATGCATCGTTTCAAACTGGAAAGGGCGCTAAATTTAAATGATAAAAGAAGTCAAAGTAATGGAAAACATATTATTTGCATTAAATTCAAAATAAATTTTGTTTCCAAATATAATTTAAACACTTTTTAGTGGTGTTTTCAAGTCAAAAAAATACATTTTCAACCAAAGAAATTAATTTTTAACTCAAATGATGAATCTTCAATCAGAAATATGAATGTTTAACCAAATACTTATTTTAATTTTCAACCCGAAGGATTAATTTTCTGCTAAAAAAACACATTTTCAACAAAGTTTATGAATTTTCATCTAAAAAAAATCAATTGTCATCCAAAATTAAAATAGTTCAAATGTTAGAAAGATAAATGCTCAACCAAAAAAAAAACTAATTTTCAAAAAAATTGTTTTTTTTTTCATGCAAAAAAAACGATTTTTTAAAACAAAAAAATAGAAAAATTCGATTTTCAGTATCAACGACTAATTTTCAAGAAAAAAAATGAACTCTGAACAAAATAATTAAATTTTACACCCAAAAGATCAATTTTTTACGAAAAAAGATACAGTTTCAATAAAATATACAAATTTTCAATTAAATTCACAAACCTAGAATATAATGGTTCAATTTGCAGTTAGAAAAGTGAAGTTTAAATTAAAAAAACGAGTCTTTAGCTAAATTAATTAATTTTCATCTAAAAATGTAAATTTTGACAACAAAAAATAAAATTGTCAACGAAAAGAAAATTAATTTTCAACATACAAAACGAATTCTCAACAAAATAATCCAATTTCCAACCGAAGAAAGGAATTTTCAACTAAAGTTATGAATCTTCAACTGAAATAGTTAAGTATTTGTTGAAAAAATTAATTTTCCACCGGAAAAATCGAATTATCAAACAAAAAATTAATTTTCAACAACAAAAAAAAAGTATTTTCAACAACAAAAAAAATATTTTCAAAAAAAAAAAAAGAATTTTCAACAAAAGAACGAGTTTTCAGCAAAATTAATTAATTTTC
>CAKNXH010058161.1:0-46791 GCA_932178445.1 Andricus quercusramuli | reverse complement strand
GATATACGCAAATTTGAGGTTTGTGCGATACAATCCTATTTCCTTCCGAATTTCTGTTTTCTTTCAGACTTCATGTGAGTTTTTCCTACATAAATCCTACTTTGACCTGAATTTATTCCGGGGTATACAGGATGTGTGTGTTAAAGAGGACTGGAAATTTTTACTAAAAAAAGTTTCAATAATAGAAATAATAAGATTCAACGATACTACGACTTACAGGTAAAGTTCTGCAGAAATTCGATCTGTCAAACCAAAAGTGAATTTTCTTTTGGAAATATACGAAGTTTATTGCCTTATAAGTTTTGTAATAATTAGACTGCGGATTAGCGCAAATTAACGGTTGGATGATAAGCATGAAAAAAATATACCGGACCTTCTCTTGATTTGTCTCTTTCCCTTGCTGTACACATCATCTCCTCCAGCCGAGTCTTCTCTTCCTGCCAGGTCCAGGTCTCCTCCTGCCATTCGTCCTTTATACCCCCTAGGTGCATTTACATTTGAAGAACTTAAATTTGTTCGGCTTGTTCCCAACATAAATCCAAACCGGCGGTTCAAAATTCGAACATACACGTTTCCTAGCGATGCACAAATTCTTGTTAAAAAAAAGTAATATTATTCTTGTGCCTACACAATATTAGAGCGAATTCTTACGATCCTCCGCGGAAGATACAAAAGAGAAAGAGACTTTCAAACACGAGTAAAAATAAACATGTACAACGGCAGGGTTGAAGATATGACCAATGAAGAAATAGAGGAAGCTCCTCTGGGCAAGCATCGCCCAATCTCCAGCAGTTTCTCAAGAATAGTGGTAGACGACTTCCGGCGAAAACTTTAATTAAATTTTCACAAAATGTTGAACAGAAATCTTTTATTGTGATCCGGAGTAGGATGAAAATATTACTTGTATCTTATAATTCAGGGGCCGCATCCTATAACAATCTAGAACATTTTTCTTGCTCAACGACGTTGGCCTCCGGGCATTTTTCATACAAGATTCTGTTTTCTTGCAGACCAATTTTTTATACTTCCTTACCATAAATATTCAAAGACTAGCACGTTATTCTTATACAATTTTTAAAGTGGAATATTTTATAAAAGGAATAAAAAGATCACAACAAGAAAAAAAGTCGAGCGTGAACCAAAATGCGAGCTTTCATACATTGTGTAATACCATCATATCAAAGGTTCATTACATTTATTTTTGTACCTTGGCTTGAGACTGCTTATTCAAATATTGCAAAATGAAGTACAAATTTTATTTATCGTGATAACTCAAATATTGGTTGCTTATTTTGCATTAAAGTTTACACTCAGCTATCCTGAAAAATGTATTATTTCAATAAAGTTATTTCATTAAAATTGTCGAGACTTCTCATTGTGTCAGTTCCAGGTCTCCGCCTGCCATAAATGTTCAAAATTTCGGAACACACACCCTTTCTATGCCCCTGCCTTCACTTACAAGCAGAAACCCAAAAACATGTTGACAACTGTGCCAATGACAAATGAAAATAGGGAAAAATTGATTTACAATCCAAAATGCTTCGAAAGCAGGGGACAAAATAAGATTTTTCGCGAAGTCAGGAGCTTGAACTTCCTAAAACAAAACTTAAGTTGGGCACTATGGTGAACTGAATTTGAGAAGCTTCAACTTTTTAAGATTTCTAGTAATTGTATTTCATTTTCGACAAAAATGTGAATTTTCAACTGAATTGCTGAATTTTCGGCCAAAAAGATGAATCCATGACCAGGAAGATGGGTTCTCAACCCGCAAATATAATTGGCTACCACAAAGACTAATTTTCAACAGAGCTTCTCTTAACTTCAAGCCCATTGTGAGTCGAGCGATTTTTCAGAAGAAAAATGTTTGAGCGGAAATGTTTTCAGACAGGTACTAAAATCTTTCGTGTTTCTTGACGGATTGTGAACATAGGTTAGCCTTGGTGTTTTCACTGATTCATGTTTTCAATCATATTTGAACAAATAATGTGGCTAAGTTAGCATTTTCAAGGACATAATTTTTATTCATTGAGAAATTCTGACAAAATAAAATCATTATTGATCAGTGGGCACCTGAACTCATCAAATATAGGTATCTCTATCAATTTTCGACGTAATTGTCATACAAAATAATCAAACATTCTCTACTATAGAGCTGAGTTGTTTAACACATTATTTTTTCATCTCAAACGTTTTAGATTGACTGCGAGTTCGATATACAGGGTGTCCCAGGCTCAAGTCTGACGCAGCTCGATAGGAGCACGCGCATCCTCAGCGCAATTCTTTGTTGAATTGCTGTTCACCGACTTCTATATGTCTTCTTTCTCACTGTTTGTACCCATACACCAGCTCCATGGAGCATGGTCGAGTGAGCCACTTACATTAGCGGTCGGCGCTTGTTGGGTCTCGGGCCACTTACGCTAACCATGAGTTACTGAGAGCCATTGTGACACCTGCTGCCTGCATTATTTTTCCTCAGAAGAAGAGCATGTCACCCAATCAGATACCTGGTTGCATCATCTCTGGCTTTTCTGTGACTACTGTCGGTCCTACTCGCATTTGTACCTATATGATGATGTATCTCTTCATGGCTATGACCAGCTTGGTTTTCTCCGTAGCCAGGTCTAGTCCATGGTCTCATGATGCTTCTGTTGCAGTTCCATCGTGGTTCTTCCAGCAATCACCGGGAGTATGCCGTTTGCATACCGCTAAAGATATGCATCATCCAGAATATCTATCTTCAGGATGTTATGGTACGAGATTCCTTCTCGGTCTTGCTGTGGTTCTGTATATTAAGACTCTATCGGAGAGATAGTTTCTCTATTTACGCATGAGCTATTCTGTCGTATTAAACCTCTTGTATGCCTTGATCACCTTGCATTTCTCACATTCAGTTTTATCGGCAGAACAATTTTGTCGGTTTATCATCTTCCTTTTTCTACTCTAGCGATGGTATCCACCACACCCTGGACCGCGTGTAATGTAGAGCGTCCCTTCCTAAAGTCAGTAGGTGGGGTCATGAAGTCAGTAAGAGTTCTCCTCTATTATTGGATGTGTCGGGAAGAATATGTCGACAGAGGGCTGCACGCTTCAGGATCACAATTTATTAACCTAATCTCCAGGGTTCATTGTCTACTTCCTCGTTAAGCTTCCTCTAGCTCTCGCTTTTTTTTCTTTTCATAGCCTTTCCCAGTTCCCTCTTGATTAGCTTATATTCCTGGACGCCTTTTCCCTTTTTCCTGATATATTCAATGAGCTTATGATTATTATGGTGGATTTCACAAGTGTTCTCGCCTTCATATGAAACCTCTCCATGTAGCTGTCCTGCCCCTGACTATCGTAAGGGATCTTTCACATCCATTTTCGACACGTTCCATCCTTTTGCCTTGCCTTGATATGTGCTGGTTCCTAGGCTTCCTTTCATGGTTAATTGTATATACTAGGATATACTTCGCTGCCGACTCGTCTTAAGTTCGACATTTTGTCTGTAGTCAAGACAAGCAGATCATGTCTCACAGCCATCTCCAAGATGAGCTCTCCTCTCGAATCTGTTCTGGGCATGATTCATTCTACCGCCCAAGCGGTGATGTCTCCAGCCGGTATGAATCCTCCCTCACCTTCCTGGACGATATCTTCCTGCAGGTCAAGTTTTTTCTGGAACTCCTAAATGCCCTTATTCGGAGTGAGGTAGCAGTTTACATAAGTGACACATAATTCTAGCAGTTTTTAGAACAAAAATTTCTGATCGTGTTATATTGTCTCAAATATGGCTAAAAGTAGCCATTTTTGCACATTCGGTTTAGGATATCTCGAAAACCTGACGTAGATGAAAAATTGGGATCACGTAGTCGGTTCAAAATCCTTCGGAGTCACATAATTCGGTCTTTGGGTACAAACAATATGTCATTCCTGTCGGCCGGTGTCACATTTTTTCCTTTAAACTCAATCTAATGAGGTGTAAATATCCAAGCAGGACAAGATTAACGCGTATAATGTATGAGATAATGACTACAAGATACACTATGTAATCTGAAGACGAGCCAGAAAATATATTAGTTCAATTGTTAATTAAATTCTCCATAATATATTGCTGGTCTTTTTCTCTGATTAGAAAAATGAAAATAGTTTCATCTCAAGTCTAGTTTTCGGTAGTCGTTCTCAATTATATTGGTAAATATTACAAAATTATATACCTATCATTTGAAGCACATTTTTTCAAGCTCAAAGCAAATTAGAATTTGATACAGAATTCATACCATATGTACGCGTGCACATATGGTACACTCATACGGGTCATCTACAAATTACGTAAAACGATTTGAAGATAGAGGATTTAATAGAAGCTTACTATTTTTTATGAGAATGGGTCTGAGAATTCTTATGTAAGAAAAAGTGTATCCAAAAAAAATAATATAAACTCCATAAAACAGTTGAATTCTCCGTTTATTTTGAATAAAATATTTTAATTTCTAACTAAAAGCGATCAGTTTTCAACCAATATTGGAACAGTGTAAATTTGACTTCAAAAATTAGTTTCCGCTCAACGAAAGAAGGGCTTTTCAACAAAATGGTTAAGTTTCAAACCAAACAGTAAAATTTTCGATCTTAAAAGACGAATTCTTAACCTAAAATATAATAGAGTTTTCGATTGAAGGAAATGAACTTTCAAGGAAAAACAGTTGGATTTTCGTATTTCCTCTATTAATATAGTTTTAATTCAAGGAAGGATTGCAAAAAAAATCGTTTTCGAACGGCCCTCCTCTTTCTGGAAGATGAAAATATGCCGGAAGAAAATAGACAAGGAAGATTGAATCTCTGTTTCTTGTTTCAGAGTTGAGCTTACAGTTCGAGCGCTCACCTGATGGCGACACCACTCCTGGTGTTCCTCGTGGCAGAACTTCTGATTCTTTTGATTTGTCTCTTTCTCTTGCCATACCTCATGCTCCAAATTCTCCAGTCAGATCTTCTTCTCCAGCTGATCCTCATCTTCGTGTCCGCTCCCGGTCTCTTCCTGCCATACGTTCTTATCTCCTCCTTGGAGACTCACAATTGAAGAGCTTAGCTCTTTTCGACTTAATCCGCATACAAATCCTAACCAGCGATTCGAAACTCGAAGTTACACTTTTCCTCGCGATGCATCAATTCATGTGAGAGAAAGATATAATGCCCTTGGGCCCATGCCAATTGAGAGACAAACTGTGTTATCAACGTCTACTGGCGAAGTCTTTGCAATAATAGAGCGAAATATAATTCTTCGTGGAATGTATATAATAAGAATTGACGTTCAAAGACGTGTAAAAATAAACATGCACAACGGCTTGGTTGAAGATATGACATCTGAAGAAATGAAAGAAGCTCCTCTGGGCAGGCGTTTCCCAATTTCCAGAAATTTTGAAACAATATTTGTAGAGGACGTTCGTTAACAACATTAATTTAATTTTTCCTGCTGTAAAATTGGAATATATCATTGTTTATAATCTCTATTTAATAAAGATAATAAACAAAAACCAATTACTAATGAAAATGTTGTATTGATTCATTTTTACATTCTCATCAAGAGAAGGTACTAGATTTGTGTACAATCCCCCCCTCCCTCCCGGTTTTGGTCAAATGACGACGCTTTAAGACCCCGTGAACTCAAAAAACAGGTTTTTACAGAATTTCTGTCTGTTGGTCTGTCTGTCTTTAGATTTTCAGCCTGTTAGCACAATAACTTTCAATAAATTATACGATGAGATTGGACTTTGGTGTACTCTTCAAGTGTCCTGAAATTAAGGTCAAGTTCGTTGACCAGCCATTTTGGATAAAAATTCTCGAAGTGAGCACATTTTGAAAATTTTTGTGAATATTTTTTTCAATATTTCAAAACTCTATGAACTGACATTTATGGTACTCAGAAAAGATAAGAAAATATTCTCATGACGTTTCTTGACGAAATTGAAATTTTCAGAGTTACAGCGTTTTCAAAAGCCGAATGAAAAAACGAAAATTAACATTTTGAGCCACACAACGCACGATAAAAGAAAAATCAAACACAAGAAAAATGTTTCTCTTCGCACGCCCTGCAAGATTATCATAATGACTTTCCAAATCTTCTTGAAAAATCGAAAATTCACATTTTTATTGCACAATCTAATACATTATATACTCCTGTCGTATCCCTTCTTGTTTGTATCGTAGTCGCCGAGAAATAAACCTGGGTTTCCTTGGAGTCTCCAGCTCATGCTTCATGTTGTGAATTCGCTGGCAGTGGCATGTTTTGCAAACTTGTCTCACGAATGGCCACGTTTTACTATCACAGGGGTGTCCCCGCAACCAACTATTCTGAACGGGGGATGCTATTCATGGATGAAATTCATCTTTATATTTCTGTCCGGAAAATCGGGAAATGGACAGGAAAAAGATGGGCATTCGATTCAGTGTCCGAGATTTTTCTACTGTCTGTACTAATATGCAAATCTGAAGTGGTTTCATATATTTTATTACTCATCAGAACAGAAGAAGAGAATATAATAGAAAACTTTTCTGAAGGAAGCATGAAACTATTATTTGAAGAGATGAAAGGAAGTAAAAGAACAGTGTTTGTCAGCATGAGAAACCGCAATGGTGAAATGCTATATGATACAAACGGAATAGCAGAAGCTTTGAAATTTCAGTGAAGAATTGATACTTTCAGTTCGATACAGAGAATTGAAGAAAAGAAATATACTTTTGCCAATTGTGACGAAAAATTCCCATAAATAATTATAGTCGCCAACGACCCGAACGGAGACCAAAGGCGAATCGCCACCGTATTGTGAACTTAATTCTGGAAGAAGAAATAAAGGATTTTTTTTGTCTCCATAACATAGTCGTATGCTTGAATATAATAAACCTCTTTTGTGTCAAGAATTGGAGAGAAGACACTGCAATGAAATTTATCTTTAAAATTCTTAACATATTTTTCGTGTGTCCACCTGACCAGGCAATCGAAAAATGACAAGGAATATACTGAGAATTACATTCACTAACCGGAATTTTTCTCTCGAATGTACTAATATACAAACTTAAAGTGGTTTCGCATATTTTATCACTCTAATTCTAACTTGGAGAAAAGAATTTAGGAATTAATAATAATTTCCGCTTAAAATAGGAGGTATTCCAGAATAATCAAAATATTGACTTGGATCAGCAAATTTTCTAAAGTATTGGGACAGGGACTAAATCAAAATTTACGACGTACAATTTCAGTAGAAAAAATAATTCTGTGTTCAGGTAAGGGAATTTCTGTGAGAGTTTTGATGTTGTTATTAAAAGATTTGTCTGGTAGAAACTATAAATTTTCCATTTAAAAGACGGATGGCACTTCAACGTCAAAGACCATTTAAATTGTAATATCAGTTTTAACGAATTCAGCAATTACATTCTTTCCCTGAAACTCACTCTAATCAAATGTAAATATCTGAGCATAACAAGGTTGACACGTAAAATCTGTGACAAAAAAGCCGTAGGATATATTATATAATTTGTATTTGTATTTATTCATGAAAAGTTCCTAGGGCTAAATAGCCCTGTAAGGAACAGGTAATACATATTACAATTAAAATGTGACGGCGATCGATTTGGCGATTGAGATCAATAATAGGTGCGCAAATATACATAGTTAAAAGTAAATACGCATTTATACACATACTCATATATATTTCAATCGTGAATTTGAGTGTTACCAATGTTTGATTTAAGGGTAGGATTTGATATGTTGAATAAGTAACCAAAAAGGAGTTTTCTAAAATGAAATTGTGAAGTTGCATTTCTAATGGTTATATGTAGTTTTGTTCCAAAGGCGAGCACCAGGAATAATAAAGGACCTTTGCATTGTAAGCATGCAGTGTGACTGAATTTTTAATACTGTTTTCCTTTCACGGAGTTCGGAATGTGTTAGTTGCTCAAGCTTGGCATTCAGCTTATGAGTGAGGAGGCAAGGTTGCAATTGTTGTAGGTGACGGAGAGGATGAAGGACCTATGATCATAGCCTTAGTTTTAGCAGGGTTAAGAGTGAGACCGTTTGTCAAAGTTCACATTAAAGGATCCATTAAATTGTTAGTTTCAATATGTGCAGCAAGTTGCTGATGGACAATGCGTTCAAATGGTTTCGACAAGGCACAGAGGATGGATATCGGGCGGAAATCTTTCGGAGAGGTAGGGTTAGATATTTTAGGAATAGGGCGAATAATCGCCTTTTTCCAGGTATCAGGAAATATTCTCACCTGTAGAGATGACTTATAGATATGCAAGAGAATAGGACAAAGGACTGGTGAAGCTAAAAGAATCATTTTGATTGAGATGCCATCAGAACCTAGAGCATTTGATTTTACTTCTAAGAGTTTTTTCATTAGGGTTTCGTGCGATATGTCAGAATGGAATAATTTAGTTCCATCAAAGGTAGAGGGAAGTGCGAACGAGAAAGGAGTCCTATTTGCAAGGAGTGCGGATTTTGTGGTGAAGGCTGTTAAAAGATCTCCGGGGGGAAAATTCTTGTCGGGAGCCAAGTGTCTTGGAGGAATAAGTCCAAGTCATCTTAAGAGAAACCAGATGTTTTTATTTTTATTCCTGTTTTTAATAGAGTTGTAATTGTATTGATTGTATGAATCCCTGATGTTGGTTTCTTCAAGCCAATCTACGTTTTTTCTCTCTTTCTTCCATCAATTCTTTGATATAAGATGTAATCCAAGGAGCGGACTTCTCTTTTGCTTTAAAGGTATGAAGAGGTGCAAATTTGTCAAAGGCTGAAGATAAAAATTCAGTTGGACAAACAACCTTTCTATTCATAACTTTTTCAATAAAAATTCTTTTCCAATCATATGTGGAGAGGTGCTCGAGAAATTCAGCCTAATTTATATTTGTGAGATCACGTATAGACAGTGGATATATACTAGAGGGGGATCAAAGCAGAACTGGTATTGAATGCTGATAAGGTCGTGGTTTAAGAGGAATGAGATTGAGTGTTGTGCAGAAGAGATTACCTTGTCTAGATCATCAACAATCATCATGTCAATCCATGAACTGGAATGATCGGTGTGGTGCGTGGTATTATGGGGAACTATAGATAATCCGGCAGAGAACACTACTGATTTTAAATAGTTAGTTAAATTGTTGGTGGCATTAAGATTAGTGTTTAGGTTACCAGTAAGTACAATGTCATTATAATTTGGTATGAGGTCAAAAATGTCAGTCTCAAATTCCCTACAGTATGGAGCATTAGGAGGTTTTTAAATCACACCCACCAGCATGCTGTCATGAGACGAAGATACCCTGATAAAAAGGTATTCAGCAACAGAGTAATTGGCAGGAGGACTTATTCCCACCTGTATACCCCTTAAGCTGTCATGAATGTAAAGACAGACCCCATCCCCTCTTCTCTCATCTCTATCTCGGCGGAAAAGTGTGTAATTATCAAGTGCTATGAGGCTAGGTGGAATGTTAGGTGTAAGTCAGGTCTCAGATACGGCTATGATGTGGTAGGAACAGGACATAAAATGATTTTTAAATTCGTGCTAATGGGCAGGTAAAGACTGAGCGTTAACGTGACAAATATTTGAGGTTTCCATTTTGACAGTGATGAATAACCTTCAAGTATAGTTAAATATAGAAGTGTCTTAAATACGTTAACCAACAAAATCCAGTTCTCATGATTACAATTGAGAACAGGGAATAAGGCACATGCAAAGGTAAAAATTACTAAAGCAATAAGCATTATAAAGTTAACATGACAATTATTTAAAATATCCATTGAAAATGTACAATGGTTCGTTTCAAGTTGCAAATTACTTGAAAGAACACTAGCGCATACGGAAAGATAGTAGTGATAGAAATAACATAATCAATAACCAACAGAGCCCAAATTAAGTAATGACAAATAGGGTTAGGTAGACTGCAAAAGCATGACAATTTGAGTATACCGTAGAAGTATAAGAATTTTCAAATAAAAAAATTATTATGTATGCTAGATTCGTTGGGAATCGGTCTAATTGACAAGTTATATTATAGTTATCGACATATGATGATATTAGGAGGCAGTTTTTGCTATTTAAGTCCCTCGATGGTCTGCAGGTTAGCCTAGCTATCGAATCCATGTTTGTAAAAACGTCTTCATTGGGTTTCATAGGGAAATTATGAATTTCCAAAATAGCTTGAAGGGCCGCTTGCTCGCTTACGTTAAGCCCATGCTCAATCGGGTCAATTTCAAATCATTGGCATCCTTTTTTATTTTTGTAATATCTGCCTTTCCCACTTCTGAGCCAGCTTCGAGTAAAGAAATTCGGTTAGAGTTCTCAGCAATGTCTGCTTTGATCGTTTGAATAGAGGTTAAAAGATTGTTATTGAATGCTTGCTGCTTGTTTTCAAATTCCGTGATCCTGGAAAGAATCTCCTGAGACTGCGCAAGCGCATCCTTTTGTCCTTCCAAGACAGCATTTTTCATCATAGCAGCGAGATCAGGCTGGATGGAGGTAACCGTTGCTTCTGAGAGGGCAAGAGCGTGAGGGGAAGACGTACCGTCTGCGTTGCGAATGTTAGATGCAGCTCCATCTACTGCCGTAGAGATGTAGCACTCTGGACACGCACTCATTGCACTAATTGATCAATGAGAGTTATTGAATAATCCAAAAACAACAAGAAACCGGCAATTTTAAAAAACAACTTGCTCAGACGCACCAGGAAGGCACGAACACACAACTCGCAAATTTTTAATAAAAAAAAGTGCAAGAAAAACAGGCGAAAACTCAACACTCCGGAAAGCAGCGATCGACACGTCCACAACGACCACCGTTACCATTAAGTAAAACTAAAATATCTATTATGTTAATTCTGAGTTCAGGTCTTTCTGAGTACAATAATTAGCTTTCTTCCAATTCGGAAAGATGAAAATTGTTTTTTCTCTCATCTTCCACTCGGTAGTACTTCTTAACTCCTTTGGTGAATATACTCAAATCATATATCTGTAATTTTATGTACATTTTTTTAAGCTGTACGCAACACATAATTTTTGCACCTGAATCCTCATTCCATCTCAATTACAATTTTGCCTTAACTTCTTATTTTATTTGGGTCGAAATGAGTACGACTCACATCTAAATTCTCATGGAAGAAAGAAGAACGTGTGTGTTAAAAAAAAGAAATTCGGAAAGTGTTTCTATTCATAAGAAATTGGTACCATATGTGCGCGTGCACATATGGTACAATCTGATCAAGAAGTCCGAAAGTTATTCCAAAAAATTTGTAGGCAAAGAATATAATTCAAATTTCACTGGTTTTAATGTGGATGGAACTCGGAAATCTTTCTGATGAAATAGTAAAAAAGAAGAAGATCCAATGATATTAGAATTTAGAGGAAAGTGCAGCAGAAATTCGATCTGTTGGACCAAAAGTGAATTCTCTATTGAAGTGTATGCGTCATTCATTGCGCTATACGTTTTTTCAGTAAGTAGAGAGCAAATTAGCACAATTATGAAGTTATCTGAAGAGCGCTATTCTTCTCATTCTCTGGATTTGTCCCTTGCTATTGCCATACCTAATTCTTCAGGTTCCCAAGTCACATCTTCTCCTCCTGCTGGATCTTCTCTTCGAGCCAGGTCCAGGTCTGCTCCTGCCATTCGTCCTATTTACCCCCAAGGTGGACTTGCAGTTGAAGAACGGACATCGGTTCGGCTAATTCGGCACACGAATCCGAAACGCTGATTCAAAATTCAAACATACACTTTTCCTCGCGATGCACAAATTCTTGTGGGAGGAAGAACATATCCTTGGGCCCATGCCGACCGGAAGGCAAACTGTATTATCAACGTCCAATGGTGATATTCATGATATCCAATAGCTGTATCTTTTGAAATATTATAGAAGAATCATACAATCCTTCGAGGAATATATAAAAGAGAAAAAGACGTTCCAAAAGGATAACAATAAACATGTACAATGGCAAGATTGCAGAAATGACCATTGAAGAAATAATGAAAGCTCCCCTGGGCGCGCGTCACCTTTCTTTGTTGTTGCTTTTCTTGCTATTTGTGTGTTATTTTATTTTGTCGTGTTTCAATTCCATGTCCTTTTATTTTCTGTGTTTCCTCTTTGAAATTTCGCTTTCATTTGAATGGTTTAAATTTGTCCATGCCCTCCTAAAACATACATAGCCTGTTTTCTTTCTTCCATTTGCGCGAAAAAAGTTATGTGCCGACTCAGGACCAGGGGCTGCCGGCTTAGGATCATCATTTTTGAAAATAGCAACAATCGCCTTCTTCATTTTGCACGGCATTGCGACCGCAAAAATCACTCTACTCTGCTCCGAACGACATGGAATTGTAGATAAAGCATCCTCTGTTTTTGACAGAAACACTTACTGTGCCGACTTAGAACCACTCTCACATACGCATTGAGAAAATCTTACAATCGTACAATTCAAGCGGTAAATTTAAAATGAGTTTGATGCTGCATGCGTGAATTACAGAAATAACTTGAAAACAGTCATATGAATCATAATTTTTTCTGTAAAATTTTTGGGGATGAATAATTGTTGGAAGAAGTTACATTTATTCAAACAATGAAAAATTGTTCAAAAAGTCATTAGAGATATTCAAGTTGTCCATTAGTAGTTATTTATATTGAAAAATATCGCAGAATTTTTTGAAAATTAACAATCTTCACAATTTCACACCTTTTTTTTTTTGCAGAATAATTATTCTGTACAAATTTGTGGCATCCAAAGATCTCCAGCAAAAACAATTCTAAACCACGTCTTTACAAAACATGCTTTCCACCAATTTTGAATCCCATCGGCTTTCCTTTTTTGGTGTACTCTTGTATTATTATTATTAATGTCATAACTTTTTAATGAATTTCATAGAGTTTCCAGTTTAGGTCCATTCATCCATTAACAATAAAGTAAATTTTACATGAATTTTATTAATATTTTCAAGTTCTCCTTCATACTAAATTTGTATCTCCCACATATCCTGAATTGTTCCGAGTGGTCCGAACCAAAACATCCTTCAAAAATTTCAGGTTAGGGTTATTGGGGTGTTTTAATATTTCGATTGCTTATCTATGTTTTCTTGGAAAAGTGTTGTATGTTGCTGCGATAACGACTGTTTTGTCAAATGAAATTCTTCTTCCTGTTTTGAATTGATGCTCTGCTAGTGTTGATTGCGTTGAATGTTTTAGCCTGACTTCACTCTGATGTTCATTCACACCTTGGCTTACCGCTCTCCTGGTCTCTCCAGTACAGAGTTTTACACAGGACGGAGGGATTTTTATGTATCCTTGGATAAAGTCACCAAAGAATTACATGAGAAGTTTATGGTTGTGGTGGGGCTTGATAAAATCTTACTTAAGGGTATGTGACACAGCCAAATACCTACATTGCCGACCTCACTTTTTCAATTTTCCGAATTTTTTTTTGAATCTAAGAACTTTTTTTGTAAATAAAATTTCGGGCTGAAACTTTGGAAAATGTATGAGAAGACAATAAACTACGTTTATGTACCTTATTCGAGGAAGAACTTCGCAAAAAATTATTTTCGAAGAAATTAAAACTGGGTGCATTTTTTGAACCTAAGAACTTTTTTTATAAGTAAAATATCGGCTTCAAACTTTGAGAAATGCAAGAGCTGACAGTAAAGTACGTTTATGTACATTATTTGAGTATAAAAGATGCAAAAAGAAAAATTCCAACTAAGTGTCAACTCCGGTTCCGCTTGCCAGTTCGGTCGGTATTTTTGCGATGGGCACGACAATGCGAAGTCTGGCGGCCACTAATCGAGGCTCTATCAGCTGACTCGTCTACATCTGAAATATGGGGTCCACGCTGTCAAAGATTGATGATCCGGTGTTCTTACAATAATATTTTTTGAAAGTTGTGTCCAGCATAAAAGTTGAGTGAAATATGTTGTTTCAATGTTGAATTATGTAAGTATTGAAATCGCTATTGGCCTCGTTCAGTGGCTGCCAGACTTCGCATTTTCGTGCTCATCGCAAATACCGACCGAACTGGCAAGCGTTGTTGACATTTAGTTGGAATTTGGCTTTTTGCATCTTTTATACTCAAACGATGTACATAAACGTACTTCACTGTCGGCTCTTGCATTTCTCAAAGTTTGAAGCCGATATTTCACTTATAAAAAAAGTTCTTAGGTTCAAAAAATGCACCCAGTTTTAATTTTTTCGAGTATAATTTTTTGCGAAATTCCTCATCGAATAAAGTACGTAAACGTAGTTTATTGTCTTCTCATACATTTTCCAAAGTTTCAGCCCGAAATTTTATTTACAAAAAAAGTTCTTAGATTCAACAAAAAATTTGGAAAATTGAAAAAAGTGAGGTCGGTAATGTAGGTATTTGGCTGTGTCACATGCCCTTAAGAAAAAGCTTGACCACAAAAATATCAAGATACAAAGATATTCCAATTTAGAGGAATGTTTAGCAGAAGTTCGACCTGTTAGACCAAAAGTAAATTTTTTCTAGAAGAAAATGCTTAATAATAATTTATGTTCCTATAAGGTTTGTAGTAATGAGAGAGTGTATTAGTGCTGTATGAAGAACCCCTTTTTGACTAGCGGTAAGCGAGCTTGCGTATACAATAATGCAATGCAAATAAGAAATGCTTGATTTTTCACAAGTCACGACGTTTTACAGAGGTTTTGACCCAGGTGGGGGTCCTCATCAGTGTCTTATTCTAGAAAAATGATTTTACGTAGTACAATGTGAACATTTTTTCGCGAGGTATACTCGCAGGGGCTGTTAGAGTATAATCTCTTGGTACGACGAAAATTATAATTGATAATTGAAATAACAAAATCTTGGATTTTAAATATCATATTCTCGGCCTAGCGTATATCTCAATTTTGCTAAGAATTTTTGAGTAATACATGTACTAAATTGCTTAATGGATGACAAATTTTTTTCAATGAAGGTAACGCGACTCTCATTGTCCAAGGACTAAGCTCTTTGATACACTTACTATTCGACTCTGAGCAAAGTGATATGAATAAAATGTTGTACTACGAAGAGATGTAATATTCTTAACAAATAGTATCAAATCTACATCTATCAAATTTCGGTTCTCATAAATTTAGTTACCGAATTTTTTGTGTGAGATGTAGATCAACAGATAATATTATTACGAAGCAACTATTATTCAAGCTTTTTTTAGGAAAACAAACTCGTGTTGGGGGGGGGGGGGGAGTATTGTTATAAAAGTTATGAAATTATTCACACTATACAAATTTTTCATTCAAACAACAAATTGCTCTTGAGCGTAAAAGATTACATGAATTGTGAAATCAGTTTTAACGAATTCAGTAATTACATGGGCCGTCAACATTTTTGCCACATAAGGTTTTTGAGATATCCTGACCTAAAAGTGCAGAAATGACTATTTTAGCCATATTTGACGCAATATAAAATGATCCGAATTTTTCTTTCTAAAAGCTGCTAATGTTGTCGGTCAGTGCTCCTTCTTGTCTTCCATTTCCACTTCTGATGACTCCGAACCGATTTGTTTTTTCTGAGATTAGACGCACTAACCACTACAATATCTCTTCGCCTTCTGTGCTAGTTTTTTCGTGTGGAACTGAAATGGTTAATGTGCGATATCTCTGAGAGAATAAATCAGTTCAGGATCATGAAAAAATGGAAATAAAGAATGCACAGGAGTACTGAACGATGGCGCTAGCAGTTTTCAGGAAAAATTGCTGATACCTGGTAGCATTATTGCTGGCTTTTCTGTGACTACTGTCAGTCCTATCCGCGTGTGTACCTATATGATGATGTATCTCATCATGACTTTGGCCAGCTCGATTTTCTCCGTAGCCAGGTCTAGTCCATGGTCTCATGATGCTTCTGTTGCAGTTCCATCGTGGTTCTTCCAGCAATCACCGGGAGTATGCCGTTTGCATACCCCGAAAGATATGCATCATCTAGAACAACTATCTTCAGGATGTCATGATACGAGATTCCTTCTCGGTCTTGATGTGGTTTTGTATATCAATCTATCGGAGAGATAGTTTCTCTATATACGCATGAGGTATTCTGGCGTATTAAAGCTCTTCAATGCCTTGATCACCATGCATTTCTCACATTAAGTTTTATCAGCAGAACAATTTTGTCGGTCTATCATCTTCCTTCTTCTACTCTAGCAATGGTGTCCACCACTCCCTGGACCGCATGTGATGTGGAGCGTCCCTTCCTAAAGTTAGTAGGTAGGGTCCTAAAGTCAATTAGAGTTTTCCTCTCCCATTGGATGTGTCGGGAAGAATATGTCGACGATGTGTCCCACAAATCCAATATGATTGATCCACTCACTGATAGGGCTGCATCATCCAGGATCACTATTTATTAACCTAATCTCCAAGGTTCATTGTCTGCTTCCTCGTGAAGCTTCCTCTAGCTCTCGCTTTTTC
The DNA here is from genome assembly GCA_932178445.1 of Andricus quercusramuli. Lineage (NCBI taxonomy): Eukaryota > Metazoa > Arthropoda > Insecta > Hymenoptera > Cynipidae > Andricus > Andricus quercusramuli. The sequence goes on along the minus strand of CAKNXH010058161.1, from coordinate 30,369 downwards.
TTCTTTTTATAGCCTTCCCCAGTTCCCTCTTGATTAGCTTGTATTCCTGTACGCCTTTTTCCTTTTTCCTGATATATTAAATGAGCTTATGATCTCTATGGTGGCTTTCACAAGTGTTCTCGCCTTCATATGAAACCTCTTCATGAAGCTGTCATGCCCTCTGGATATCGTCGGGGATAGTTTTTCCACATCCATTTTTGACACATTCCATCCTTTTGCCTTGTCCTGATCTGTGCTGGTTCCTAGGCTTCCTTTCATGGTGAATTGTATATACTAGTGATACACTTCGTTGCCGGCTCGTCTCAAATTTGACATTTTGTCTGTAGTCATGACAAGCACATCATGTCTCGGAGCCATCTCCAAGATGCGCTCTCCTCTCGAATCTGTTCTGGGCATGATTCATTCTACCGCCCAAGCGGTGATGTCTCCAGCCGGTATGAATCCTCAATCAGCTTCCTGGACGATATCTTCCTGCAGCTCAAGTTTTTTCGGGAACTTCCAAATGTCCTCATTCCGAGTGACGTAGCAGCTTACATAAGTGACACATAAGCGCTAGCAGTTTTTAGGACAAAATTTACTGATCGTGTTATATTGTCTCAAATGTGGATAAAAGTAGCCATTTTTGCACATTCGGGTTAGCATATCTCGAAAACATAACTTAAAGGAAAAATCTGGATCACGGTTTCGGTTTTAGGATACCAAAATCCTTCGGAGTCACATAATCCTGTTTCTGGGTACAAAAAATATGTCATTTTTGTCGGCCGGTCTCACATTTTTTCCTTTAAACTCAATCTAATGAAATGTAAATATCTAAGCAAGACAAGGTTAACGCGTATAACGTATGAGATATTGATTATAAGATACACTATGTAATCTGTTGACGAACCAGAAAATTTATTAGTTCAATTGTTAACTAAATTCTTCATAATACATTGCTGGTCTCTTCTTCTTATTAAAAAAATGAAAATGGTTTCATCTCACGTCTTGTACTTGGCAGTCGTTCTCAATTATATTGGTAAATATTATCAAATTATATACCTATAATTTGAAGCATATTTTTTCAAGCTCAAAGCAAATCAGAATTCGAGACAGAATTCATACCATATGTACGCGTGCACATATGGTACACTCATACGGGTCATCCACAAATTACGCAATATTGGAATAGTGTAAATTTTACTTGAAAAATTAGTTTCCGACCAAATAAAGAATGGATTTTCAACAAAATGGTTGAATTTCAAACCAAGCAGTAAAATTTTCGACCTTAAAAGACGAATTCTTAACCCAAAATATAATAGACTTTTCGACTAAAGAAAATAAACTTTCAAGGATAAACAGTTGGATTTTCGTATTTGTTCTATTAATACAGTTTTAATTCAAGAAAGGATGGAGAAATAATTCTTTTTCGAACGGCCCTCCTCTTTCTGGAAGATAAAAATATGCCGGAAGAAAATACACAAAGAAGATTGAACCTCTGTTTCTTGTTGCAGAGTTGAGCTTACAGTTCGAGCGCTCACCTGATGGCGACACCACTCCTGGTGTTCCTCGTAGCAGAACTTCTGATTCTCTTGATTTGTCTCTTTCTCTTGCCACAACTCATGCTCCAGATTCTGCAGTCAGATCTCCTTCTCCTGCTGACCCTCATCTTCGTGTCCGCTCCAGGTCTCCTCCTGCCATACGTTCTTTTCTTCACCTAGGGAGACTCACAATTGAAGAGCTTAGCTCTTTTCGGCTTATTCCCCACTCAAATCCTAACCAGCGATTCGAAATTCGAAGGTACACTTTTCCTCGCGATGCATCAATTCAAGTGAGAGAAAGATATAATGCCCTTGGGCCCATGCCAATCAGAAGACAAACTGTATTATCAACGTCTAATGGCGAAGTCTTTGCAATAGTAGAGCGAAATATAATTCTTCGTGGAATATATATAATAAGAATTGACGTTCAAAAACGGGTAAAAATAAATATGCACCACGGCTTGGTTGAAGATATGGCAACTGAAGAAATGGACGAAGCTCCTCTGGGCAGGCGTTTCCCAATTTCCAGAAATTTTGATACAATATTTGTTGAGGACGTTCGCCAACAACATTGATTTAATTTTTCCTAGTGTAAAATTGGAATATATCATTGTTTGTGACCTGATGTAGGTTCAGAATGTTAGAAGTAACTGTTAATTGAGGGGCCGCATTCCATAACTGTCTAGATAATAAACGGAAGCAATTACAAATAAAAACATTGTATTGATTCATTTCTACATTTTCATCCAGACAAGGTATTAAATTTGTGTAAAATCCGAACGCCCCCTTCCCCCGTTTTTCGAATGTTCACGTTTTGAGATACCCTGAACCCAAGAAACAGGTTTTTACAGAATGTCTGCCTGTCTGTTGGTCTGTCTGTAGATTTCCAGCCTGCTAGCACGATAACTTGCAATAAATTATCCGATGAGATTGGACTTTGATGTACTCTTCAAGTGTTCTAAAATGAAGGGCAAGTTCGATTGGAACCATCTTAAGGCTGAGAGAAACAAGAACGTGATGGAATATGCTACGAGTATCTAATTTCTAAAAAAATTGATAAAAAATGTGAAATGATGAAATTTATCTTTCCAATTCTTTGCCATATTTTTGTTATGTGCGCCTGACCAGGCAATCGAAAAATGACAAAGAATATACTGGGAACTACATTCGCTAACCAAGAGATTTCTCTCGAATGTACTAATACAGAATTTATGAATAAATAATGATTTTCACTCGAAATAGAAGATTTTCTAAAATAATTACAATTTTGATTCGAAACAGCGAATTTTCTAAAAGATTGGGACTGGGAGTGGATAAAAATTTACGACGTAGAATTTCAGTAACAAAAATGATTTTATGTTCAGGACAGGGTATTTCTGTGAGAAATTTTGATATTTGCTTGGGACAAAGAATTTTAGTACAGGCGTATAATGTATAGTTTAGTACAAGGAATTTTAGTAAAGAATTATGATTTTCACTTCCAAACCGGGATTTTCTCAGAGATTTATGATTCTGAGTATGGACGAAGAATTTTAGTGAAGAAATATACTTTTGCGTTCCTGACCGTGATTTTCGTTACAGGACTATAATTTTTAGTTTGGCACAGAAAATTTGAGTAAGGAATTATAATTTTCATTTTGAAACAGAGAATTATAATTAACGAATATAATTCTGCCCATTGGGACAGGTAAAAATATTTGTCTGGTAGAAACTATAAATTTTCCATTCAAAAGGCGGATAACACTTAAGCGTCAAAGATTATATAAATTGTGATATCAGTTTTAACAAATTCAGTATTTAAATTTTGTTCCTTAAAACCCACTCTAATGAAATGTAAATATCTGAGCAGAACTAGGTTGAAGCGTATTATCTGTGAAAAAAAAAGCTGTAAGATATATTATATTATCTGATCGAGAACTAAAATATACATTAATTTAATTGTGAATTCAGGTCTTTATTAGTACATCAATTAGCTTTTTCTCCAGTTCAAAAACATGAAAATTCTTTCTTCTCTCATCGTATGCTCGGCGGTACTTCTGAATTATATTGGTAACTATACGAAAATAATATATCTGTAGTTTTATGTAAATTTTATTAAGCTATACGCAACTCATAATTTTTGCGCCTCAATCCTCATTCCATCTCAATTACGATTTTCCTTTAGCCTCTTATTTTATTTGGTCCTAAATGAGTATGACTCACATCTGAATTCTCACGGAAGAATAAAGAACGTGCGGGTCAAAAAAATGAATTTCGAAAAGTATCGCTATTGATACGAAATTAGTACCATGTGTGGGCGTACACATATGGTACAATTTGATAAAGACGTCGACAAATTATTTCAAAAAATTTGTTGGAAGAGGTTTTTATTCAAATCCTGCTGTTTTTAATGGGAAAGGGACTGTAAATACTTACTCAAGAAACAGTTTTAAAAAAGATTCACGGTAGCGCCAATCTGCTCTTTAGTGATGTTGAAAAATTCAACAAATGATGTTGCTGTTATGAGAGAATTTGAACATTTTTATTCTATCTATTCTTAAATTTTAAAGAACAGTTCTATAAGTCTACCATAAATGGAATTAATGAATTTTCAGTAAATAAAATGAAATTTATATCGAAATGAACATTTTTCGAAAAAAGAAATGAACATTCAGCTAAAATAATAACTCGTTTAACAAAAAAATTGATTTTTGACATGGCAGTACAAATTCCAACCAAGTTGTTAAATTTTCAACCAAAAAATGTACATTTTCAACCAAGAAGACTAATTTCTAAACTAAAAAATTAATTTCCTACCTAAAGTTTAGTGGCTCATTCTAGTCCGGAAAATTATCTGACTAGTAGATCGACAAAATTTAACATCAGAAAATTAATTAATTAATTACCCTGGTCGACAAAATAACATCTTACATTAAATTATTCAAGATTCAGTGAAATTTATTCAGACTAGAATGAGTCACTGAACCCACAGGTTAAAATTATACGTAGATTCACGTCATCCTGTGGATGTAGAAGAAACGAGAAATTTTCTGCGCCGGGCTCAGTGGCGTAATTGGTTAACGCTCCATTCATGGAAAGTGGCGTTCCCGGTTCAAATCCGGGCTGAGGATAATTTCTTCTTGTTTCATCAGAAAACTATTTGATCAGTAGATCGGCAAAATTTAACATCAGAAAATTTATTAATAACAGCTAAAGTTCACACAAAAATGTCAACACAATAATTAAGGAAGGTTTTTCAGTTAGGAGAGAACAATAATTCCAACAAAATTAATAAATTTCCCAACCAAAAAGACCAACTTTCAAGAAAAATGTTCATTTTTTCAATAAAAGCTGCAAAGATGCATTTTCTACCAAACAGTTGAATCATCTATCCAAAAATATGAATTTTCGACAAAGACTTGAATTTTAAACTAAAAAAGATCAATGATGGAATCGTTAAACTTTCAGTCAAAAAACCTAAATCTTCAACCAAATAGAAGAATTTTCGACCTGAAGAGATGAATTCTGGAACCAAAATATAATAGAAGAAAAACAAACGATTTTCTCTTCAGAGGAGGAAAAAATGCTAGGAGAGAATATACAAGGAAAATTAAACTCAGTTTCTTGTTCCAGAGTTGAGCTCACAAATGGACCGATCATCCAATGACGACTCTGTTCCTCGTGTTCCTCGTGGCAGACCTTCTCTTGATTTGTCTCTTTCTCTTGCTACACCTCATTCTTCAGATTCTCAAGACAGATCATCTCCTCCAGCCGAGTCTTCTATTCGCGCCAGGTCCAGGTCTCCTCCTGCCATTCGTTCTCCTTTTCACCTGAGTGAACTTACAAATAAACAACTTAGATCTGTTCGACTTGTTCCCAACATAAATCCAAACCGGCGATTTGAAATTCGAAGGTACAATTTTCCTCGCGATGCACTAATTCTTGTGAAAGAAAATAATAATATTCTTGTGCCTCCGCCGACCGGAAGACAAACTGTATTATCAACGACCGATGGTGAAGTCTTCGCAATATTAGAGCGAAATCTTACGATCCTCCGTGGAATATACAAAAAAGAAAGAGACTTTCAAACGCGAGTAAAAATAAACATGTACAACGGCAAGGTTGAAGATATGACCACTGAAGAAATGGACGAAGCTCCCCTGGGCACGCGTCACCCAATCTCCGGCAATTTTAAAAAAATAGTTGCAGTGCACTTTCGCGAAAAAAAATGATTACATTTTTTCAAAATGTTAAACTGGAATCTGTTATTGTTTGTGATCCGAAGTACGATAAAAATATTACCAGTAACTGATTATTAGGCGGCTTCATTCTAAAACCATCCACCGATTATACTCGCTCAAAGGTGTTGGCCTCTGGGCCCTTTTCAAACAAGATTCGGTTCTTTTCAGGAAGAATCTTGAATTTTTATCTCATCCCGGGCGGCTCGCCTCGATCACAAGTTTGAGAGTGCCCAGGGTGCTCGACTGTTGAGACTCGCGCTTCGTGCTCCTCAATGTATTTAGCTCGCGTTACGCGTTCGGTCTCTGTATTCTCCCCACACTTGTGCACAACCTTTTAAAATTAAACGTCAAAGAATCCACATCTGTAATTTAGTGATTGCGAATTATCTTTTTTTGAAGCTTCATCGGCTTCAACGAACACATTCTCATCACGTATCTCGAAGAAATTGCTTTACAGGCCAAAATTGTTTTTGAAAACATGGGAAAGAAGATTTCTCACGAAAAGAATATTCTTTGAGCTACAAGCCCATAGTAAGTCGAGCGAATTCTCGGCTGAAAAAAGTTTGAGCGGAAATGTTTTCAGGAAGGTACAAATATCTTCCGTATAGAAAAAATCACTGAAAATAAATTACCAATAAAAAAAGTGAGGTTTCATTTCGGCTGCGCGTTCGAGACCCAGAATTTATTATTCATACTCATCTACAGGCTCTGTTCCTTGACGGATTGTAAAGTTTTTCTTTAAAAACACTCAACAATAATTTCTTGAAAACTTGGCTGGCTTCGATCTTTCCCTTTATTCAGGTTTGCAAAAATATGTAAACAAAGAATGTGACAAAGTTAGCATTTTCAACGATATAATTTTTACTCTCTGGGAAAAATGACAAAATGAAATCATTATTGATCAGTGTGCACCTGAACTCATCAAATATGAGTAATTCTATCAACATTCAACCTAATTATTATACTGAAGTGCACTGATCAATCTCAAAAACCAGTCAAGAATAATATTCCTCATCCCTGCCTCTTCATCCTGCACTTCGCGACATGTTTCAACGCTATCAATTGATATACTGGGTTTCCCAGGCTCAAGTCTGGCACCGGGCGACAGGAGCACTAGATCCTCAACGCACCTCTTTGTTGAATCGCTGTTCACTGTCTTCTATACTTTAAATTTCTCACCGTCCGTGCCCATATATCAGATCCATAGAGCATGATCAACTAGATCGCTGACATCAGCAGTCGGTGCTTGCTTAATCTCGGTCCACTTACTTTGACCATGAGTCTACTGAGAGCCACTGTGACACTTGCTGTCTGATCTGCTGTATGATTTATTACTTGACAGAAGGAGGGCCTCGCATCCATCCAGATGCCTAGATCCATCATGCCTGGCTTTGCTGTGACCACTGTCGGTACTACATTGGTGACTGTTTGTACATGTCTATGACCAGCTTGGTTTTGTCCGTTGCCAGATCTAGTCCATAATCTGATGATGCTTCTGTTGCAGTTCCATCGTGGTTCTTGCAGCAACCACCACGAGTATGTCGTTTGCATACCCCCTAAGATACCCCATAGATCACCTTGCATTTCTCACACCCAGTCTTATCAACAGAACAATTTTCTGGGTTTATTAACTTTCTTCTTCTACTCTAGCGATGGTGTCCACCACTTCCTTGACCGAGTGCAATGTGGAGCGTCCCGTCCTCAAGTCAGTAGGTGGGTCTTCAGAATCTTCTCCATGAGTTCACCAGTGATATTTAACATGCACAGTGGCCTGTACGCCAATAGAGAGTTTGGATATTCATTTCCCTTGCTTATAAGAACCAAGCATTGGACCTCACTCTGGTTGCGGAAAACTCCAGCTCCGGAGCTGCAATTCATCATATTGAGCAAAATCTTCGGACATACAGAGGTTTAGTTTCCCCTCGCTAAGGAGTGGGATCTCCCTTAGAAAGATTTCATGAGAGTCCTTCTCTCTTATTGGATGCGTCGAGAAGAATATTTTGACGGTGTGCTACATAGTTTCCAATCCCATTGATCCACTCGCTGAGAGGGCTGCAGGCTTCAGGGTCACAATTTTGTAACCTAATCTTCAAGGTTTATCATCTGCTTCCTGGTCAAGCTTCCTCTAGCTCTCACTGTTTCTTCTTTTTATAGCCTTGCCCAGTTCCCTCTTGATTAGCTTGTATTCCTGGACGCCTTTTTACTTTTTCCTGGCGACGGTCTGTCTGCGTTTAATATACTGCCTTCGGGGTTCAGCAAAATCTCCATTCCGCTAGTAAGCAGCGTCTCTATTTACGTGCCCTTTTTCCGTGGCATTGAGAAATTAAGGGCTTAGCTTATGTTCTGCATGGTGGCTTTCACAAGTGTTTTTTCCTTTATGTCGAATATCTCAATGAAGCTGTCCTGCCCTCTGACTATTGTATATACTAGTGATTATACCTACGTTGTCGGCTCGTCCTGACGTAGACATTTTGCTGATATTCATGACAAGCAGGTCCCGTCTCGCAGCCATTTCCAAGATGCGCTCCCCTCGTGAGTCTGTTCTGGACATGCTTAATTCTACCGCCACAGCGTTAAGGTCTCCAGCCGTTATAAATCCTCCTACAGGTTCCTGAATGACATCTTTCAGCAGGTCCAGTTTCTTCTGAAAGTTCAAGATACCCTCATTGGGAGTGACGTTGCAGCTCACATAAGTGACACATAAGCGCTAGAAGTTTTTATCAAAAAATGCTGATCGTGTTATATTGCCTCAAATATGTCGGCCTGCGTTACAAATTTTCCTTCAAACTCAATCTCATGAAATGTATGTATCTAAGTAGGACAAGGTTAACGCGTATAATCCATGAGATAATGACTGTAAGATACAGTATATAATGTGATGAAGAACCAGAATATTTATTAGTTAACTTGTTAATTGAATTCTTCATAATGCATGTTGGTCTTCTTCTCTTATTAGAAAAATGAAAATAGTTTCATCTCACTTCTTGTTTTCGGCAGTCGTTCTCAATTATATTGGTAAATATTATAAGATTATACACCTTAAATTTCAAGCATATTTTTTGAGCTCAAAGCAAATCAGAATTTGATACAGAATTCGTACCATATGTGCGCCTAAACATATGGTACACTTATACTGGTCATCTACAAATTACTCAAGACGATTTGAGGATAGAGGGTTCCAATATAATCTTACTGTTTCTTCAGAGGGGGAGACTGAAAAATCTGATTTGAGGAAAAGTTCAAATAAAAAAATAGCATCAACTCAACAATACATCAGACCGGCAATCTGTGAGACCGAGGTTCGTATCCCAACGGAGCTAGGTATAAGAGAAATGAACTTTCAAGGAAAAACAGTTCGATTTTCGTAGTTGTTCTATTAAGGGGGGATAATAGTTATTCCTGGCAAAAAAATATACATTTTCAAGAATTTTTTAAAGCGATTCAGGTAATGTTTGTTTATTTCTTGAATCGGTATACAATGATAAAAAATCAACCCATACTTTTACTAATTTTCACTACAAGATATTAATAATCGAGCCGTTGGAAGCAAATTTTCGAAGGCGCCTCGAAAAAAAGTTATTTTGCGGTGACGGTTCTAACTGACCACTGGATTATCTGAAATCAAAGAATCAAAGTGTGTTGGTTAGGTAAGACGTTTTGCGAGGTAACCTGGCTCTCCTTTTCACTATCAATTTTTTTAAACAATTTCAAGTCAGAACGCGTTTTTTGCCCAAAAAATCAACAAATTTGTTATGGCTACTTTGAAAACTTGGATTCTAGGAGAACGCTTTTAAAGTTTTAAGCATGAAAAAATCCAAAAATAAAACATCAATTCAGCATATGTATCTTCTTATACTTACACATGATCATCGATGCCAGGGCCGTATAGTGGAAGACTATTGTTACCCCTTTTTTACACTTTCGCACATTTTCTGCGTATACGAGTGAAATGCGCGGAAGCTGGTAGTTCAGAACGCTGCGCGCTGCTGCCGGACAGGTACACAAAACCGAAGAAGATTAGCTATGCTTCAAGACTCCATATCATCGTTAGTTTTCCCCCGAGTTGCTTGAAATTTGGATATGACATTTTTGAGACGTTGCACATTTATATACTATTACAGTATATTTTATTACTATTACAGTTATTTGGAATTTGTGTGAAATCGAATTATATGCTTGAATTGAATACAAATGGGTATATTCAATTTATTATTATTATCAACAGTGTAAACGTCCAGATAATAAACGAGGTGAAACAATCTCAAAGGGAAATTTTGTATTTATTTCAATCTGAAGCAGTTGAATTTTCAACCAAAAATTTAAGAGGGAAGTAAAATAAAAAGTTTTACTTCGATATAACGAAGTGAAAGTACAGAGTTTCTCAGCATGAGAAACAGCAGAGATAAAATGATATATGATACAAACGGGATAGTAGACGCTTCGAAATTTCAGTGAAAAATTATAACTTCCAGTTTCAGACAAATGAAATACCTTCCAACCATAAACTTAAGAAGAAATTCCATTTGTATCAAGAAGCATCCTTTCAACAGAAGAGGAAATTTCTCCGCGGGTATATTACATGATCTCATGAAGAACTAAAAAATTCATTAGTTCAATTGTTAATCCAAATCTCGATTATTACATGAAGTAGCTTTTTCTCTAATGAGTCAAGATCAAAATTGTTTCTTCTCTCGTCTTTAACTTGACGGTATTCCCTAATTCAAAAAGAATCATTTCACAGCAAACAATATTCTTTTGCGACAAACTTCACCCAATCTTGCAACCAAATAATTCTATTTATGTGAAAAAAGATATTAAGTGGTTAAAAAGAAACCGGCAAGAGGACAATGCTTTTGTTCCAAGAGAACTTTTTCTTTGAGCAATTAGGAAAAATAATAAAATAATATATCTATCATTTTAATTACCTGAACTCAAAATATTATAGAAATTGTGACATTAGTTTCAACGAATATATTGGTTACATTTTTTTCTCGAAACTACTTCCAGTCAATGTAAATGTTTGAGCATGTCAAGGTTAACTCCTGTTATCTATGAGATAAGAACTAGAATACACGATGTAACCCGATTGAGAAATAGAATATTCATTAGTTGAATTTTCAACCCAATTCTTCATTATAACATTAATTCGCTTTTCCTGTTGTTAGAAGATATGAAGATTGTGTCTACTTTTGTCTTATCCTTGGCAGTTATCATCAATTCTGTTGGTGAATATACTAATTCAAATTATTTCTCTAATTCTCAGTACATTTTCAAGCTACGCGCAAATTAGAATTCATGTGTTTCGATTATCATTCCATCCCAATAGTTCCATATTGAGTTCTATTAATACAGTTTGCATTGAAGTAGAAAAATAAAAAAACTTGGTTTTTTGAATAGTCCTTTTTCTCGCCGGAAAAGGATAACATGCCGAAATGGAATACACAAGTATGATTGAACCTCTATTTCTTGTTGCAGGGTTGAGTTTACAGTTTGATTGCTTACCTAATGGTGAGCCTATTCCTGGTGTACCTCGTGGCCGACGTTCTCATTTTCCTGAAGCGTCTCCTGCCAAACCTGATCCTCAGGGTTCTCCAGTCAGCTTCTCTCTTCCTGCCGAGTCTTCTCTTCGAGCCAGATCCAGGTCTCCTCCTGCCACTCGTCCTTCTTTTCACCTGAGTGGACTTACAAATAAACAACTTAGATCTGTTCGGCTTATTCCCCGCACGAATTCGAACCGGCAATTCGAAATTCGAAGATACTCTTTCCCTTCCAATGCACAACTTTATTTAAGAGAAAGATATAATAACATCACGCCCATGCCAACCGGAAGAGAAACTGTGTTATCAACGTCCAATGGTGAAGTCTTTGCAATATTAGAGCGAAATCATACAATCCTTCGTGGAATATATAAAAGAGAAGGAAACGTTCAAGCACGAGTAAAAATAAACATGTACAACGGCAAGGTTGAAAATATGACCACTGAAGAAATGCAGGAAGCTCCTCTGGGCACGCGGCGCCCAATCTCCGGCAATTTTGAACAAATTTTGTAAGAGGATTTTCTTCAACATTAATTTTATTCATTTTTGAACGTAAAACCAAAATGAATAAATTTCTGCTATGCGAGGCAGGATAGCTTTCCAAACAAGATGCGAATTTTTATTTTGAAAGTACATAAGGGCTGATGTAAAACTTCATTTCGAACACTCCTTGTCTTTTCCCGAATTTTTTTCTAAACAATTTTTAATTGTCTCCGATCACTGATATTCAAATAGGAGCATATTATTATTTGGAATTTTCACCATTATTGTATAATATGTAATTAAAGCAATTATAGCACTCAAATAAATTATTTTTGAATAAATACGGGATACGTTTCAGGTGCTGACCATCAAAAATAAATACTCTTGAAAAAATCTTGAAGATAAAACATTTTAAAACAAGTTGAAAATGTGAAAACTCGAGACAGAAGTTATTATCCAATATAAAGTTGGAACAATTACAAAATATATAGCACTTTTTGAATAAGTATTAGAAGATTAACACATTTTATTCTACATGTACAAAGTTAAATAAATAATTAAAAAATGAAATATTCATTTTTGAATTCAAAATTAAACTTATTAGGTATTTTCACTTAGTACTTATTTAAAAAAGTAACATCAATTTATGATTTTGGTCGCATGAATTGTTAAAGAAGAAAAATTGAGGTTAGTATCTAACATTTTGTTGCCTTCTAATTTAAAACTGAAAGTAACGTCACTTCTTCTGTATCCTACTCAAATAATACATTAACTAGATTAACTTGGTACATATTTTTTATTCGGAAAACAACTAAAAATATGAATAAATTGTGTTTGTTGTTTATTGAATGAAAAAGAATTTACTTTTGTTTTATTTGTAACTTTTCATTCCGATTTTACAGTAAATATATAATTATTTACCTTCAAAAAAATATTGTCATCGGGTGCTTTTAGGATTTCCTCGTCGAGAGTGTCTTCCTTTAAAAAATGTTCCCTGTCAACGAACTGGCTTTGTAACTTTTGTAACTTGATTTGCACCATGGAGCGATACACATCGCCATAATCAATTCGATAAACATAAAAACACTAGTAGAAAACTCCTTCAGAAATGGAGGAAGCTCCTCTGGGCAAGCGACGCCCAATCTCCGGCAATTTTGAAAAAATTTTGTTAGACGTTTTTTGCCAACGACATTAATTTGATTTATTTCCAAATCTGAAACTGAAGTATATTAAGGTTCGAGATGTGAAGCAGGCAGAAGCAGGATAACTTTTCAAACAGGATTCCCGGATTTTCTCCTAAACAATTTCTCTTTGTCCCTGATCATTAATATCCGAATAGAAACATATTAATCTTGTAACATTTCAAACTTAGAATCTCACATAAATGAAATAAAACAATTTAAAATCAAAATTTTTGGTTCACTTATTTATTTTATGTGAACAAAGACGTTGAATTTTTAATAATAAGATAAATTATCAATGGCAAGATAAATTCTTTTGAGTAAAATTAGGGTGGTTTCTATAAAAAAATTCCAATTAAAAAGCTTTCAACTCCTGAGATTTCAAAAAAGTATTTCATTTTCAACAAAATTTCCGAATATTCGACTAACGTAGAATTCGAACAATTAATTTTTGACTTGTAACTGAAAATTTAAAATATCATAAATATAATATAATTCTGATTGGGTTCAGGGAATTTCAGTAAAGAATTATAATTGTTATTTTCAAATAGCGAATTTTCGTACAGAATTATAGTCTGTCTTGGAAAAGAGTTTCAATTCTGGATAAGATGTATTGAATTATAAATGAGTCTTCCTTCAATTACTAAATTATAATTTCATTACCAAACTTGAATTTTCTAAATTGTAAATCTTTATAAAAGATTACATAAATTATGATATCAGTTTTATGAAATGTAAATATCTGAGATGAGCAAGGTTCACCCCGATTACCTCTGACATAACGACTTATGACATACTATATGATCTGATCAAGATCCAGAATATTCGTTCGTAAAATTGTTGATCAGAGTCTTCATTATTACATTGATAGTCTTTTCCTAATGAGACGAGATGGAGATTGCTTCTACTCTCGTATTGTCTTCAACGCTTATCCTCAATTTTATTGGCGAGTGTAATAATATAATATATCTATAATTTGATGTACACTTTCAAGATATACGCAAATCAGAGTTTTGTGCGATACAATCCAATTTCCGTCTGAATTATAGTACAATCGTTCACCTGATGAATCCTGGTGTTCCTCGTGGCGGTCCTTCTCTTGATTTGTCTCTTTCTCTTGCTGTATCTCATTCTCCAGGTTCTCCGGTCAAGTCTTCACGTCCTGCAGATGCTCCTCTTCGTGCCAGATCTAGATCTTCTCGCAGTGGTCAAATGTTGCACTGCTAATTTTGCTCCTCTTTTGCAGGTATGATCAGAAATATCCATGCCCTGAGAAGAGATGCGTCGTGTAGTAATTTGTCTCTTCGCGTTCGTGGTCCAAGTATATTCTCGACTGTGGGATGAACCTTGCGCGACATCGTCTTTGGTGGTAGTGTTTTGGAAGAGTATGTCGATGACGTGCCTCATAGTTCCGGCTCTCACTGATCCACTCGCTCAGAGGGCCCTCAATTTCTGGGTCACTATTTTGTAACCTAATCCCCAAGGTTCATCGTCCACTTCCTAGTGCAGCTTTAAACAGCTCTGGCATCTGCTTCTTCTTTTTTTTGCCTTGCCCAGTTCCTTCTTGTCTAGCTTGCATTCCTGGACGCTTCCTGCCCTTTTTCTAGTGGGCGTTACTATTTCTGTACCCTTCTTCCGATCCATCGAGGCTTTAGAGCCTTCCTCGTCAGATCTCCCTAGGAGGCTGTTCTGCCCTCTGGCTATCGTGAGGGATAGTTTTTGACATCCATTTTCGACACATTCCCTCCTGTGGTCTTGCGTTGATGTGTCTAGGTTCCTATGCTTCCTTTCATGGTAAATTGTATATGACATTGGTAGCTTCGATATTTGAATTCACTTATGTGTGCAATAATATTTGAACAAATGATGCGTCTAATAAATATTCTCATATATAATCTAATATTGCTTTCTATCAAGATATTTTGCTGCTGATTGCACCGACGATTGTTATAAAAAAATTGTCAATTTAAATCTTCCAATCGAAAAATAATTTTTGAAATAATAGTAAAGTGTTTAACCAAAGAGATGAATTTGAGACTGAAATGGTGAATCTTCGAGCAAAATGTGAAGTCGGTACAGTTTTATTGTACAAGTATGCAAACTTTGCATCATTTTCCTCCACAGTTTCGAAATATGCCTTAGCAACGTTAAAACGTCCATCGTAAATTTAGCATAAGAGAGAAAGAACAATTTAGTTGGTGGAAAATTAATTGGATTTTGTTTCGTTTTTCCATAAATTTAATTCGTTCATTTTCAATTTTATTTCACATAATCTTAACTGAAAATATGCATCCTAGCGGAAAGTAGTTTTCAGCAAATTTGTTGGTATAATTTGGGGACAAAATTTTCTTTAAGAAAGTTTTATTGTAGCTTGTGTCGTTTTTCCAAAATGGTATTTTTTGATTTTCATAACAAGAGTTTACAAAAATGTGTAGATTTTTTCTGGTTGAACAACTTTCTCCTTTTAATTTTTTTGCGTCTCCTGTGACGTTTTTCCAATAGTTCAATTATTTATTTCAAGGCCATGTGATGAGTGTGTCGCGTGACCAAATTCCTACCTTGCCGGCACTTTTTTCATTTGTCAACTTATTTTCACACGAATAGGTTCAGAGGGCATCGAAACACGGAATTTCCGTGAAGAATCATCAATTCTATTCGAGACAAAGCATTTCCGTCAAGAATGATGATTCTGTGTTTAGGACAGGGAATTTCACATTCCTTTCCTCAAAACGCACTCTTACGAAATGCAAATATCTGGTAACAAAGTTTGTGTATTTTATCTAGTCCATGTCTCCACATGACAAAAGTCTTTAACCTGACGGCACTAAAATTCCGCTTCAAGCTTGGATTAATTGAAAATTTAAGTTTCTCGATGTTCCATGAAGATGTTGGCTATTAGGGGTGAGATTGAAGATCCCGTCGCTGCTCCTGACATTTTTTCGTAGAATTGGTTATTGAAAGAGAAGTGCGTATAATTGAAAAAAGAATTCAAACAGAATTTCATACTATCGCTTCTCATTTGACGAAACAACCTTCTTCACAAGAATATAAAATACTTTTGCAAGAAAACATGGAGAAGCAACCGAAATCTTGAAACACCATAATAACACCAACAGGGACAATGGATATAATACGAATGCGATTTGGCTCTCCGTTCTCCCGGTTTTTTGAAAAAAGACTTGATTGGCCAACCGAGTTCGACCAGTCTACACGCTGGGGCGCTCTGGCCAATTGCAGGCATCGTCGAGAGAATGTATAAAAAAAAACATAACCGGAAACTTCTGTTTCAGATTATCCCTGAAAAAGTGAACTGCAATGTTTACAAGAACCGAAAAACCTCCTTCCAATTTATCATAATGAATCATCATGAAAGCATTGAATCTATTAATATATCTAGCATTGAATGTACATTTTTTAGGCTATACAAAAATATATAATTCGTGCGCCTCAATCCTCATTCCATACCAATTGTCATTTTCGTTGAAATCATATGTCCTCAGAGAAGAAAAAAATAAGATTTGGCTCATCTCAATCCAGTGGCTTTGAATTTTTCAAAGCAGGTGCGTTGCCATAACTGAAAGTCAAAATATTTGATTGGAACCATCTCAAGCCCCAGAGAAACAATAACGTAATAGAATATATTACGAGTAACTAATTTCTGAAAAATTTGATAAATAATGTAAAATGGTGTAATTCATCTTTTCAATTCTTCACCATATTCTTATGGTGTCCACCTGACCTGGAAATCGAAAACTGACAAGAAATAACCTCTGAATTTCATTCACTAACCGGGAATTTTCTCTCTAACGTACTAATATGCAAACTTAAAGTGGTTCCACAAATTTTATTACTCTATTTGTAACTTGGAAAAGAGAATTTATGAAAGAATAATCATTTTCACTTGAAATCGGAGATTTTCCAAAATAATTACAATTTGGAATTGTAACAGCGAATTTTCCAAAAGTTTGGGACAGGTCATAAATAAAAATTTACGACGTGGAATTTCATTAAAAAATATAATTTTTTGTTCAGGATTTATAATATAATTCTGAAATGAAACTTGGGATTTACGTAAGGAATAATTAAAAATTTTGATCCCCAAAAAAAGATCATATAAATTGTGATATCAGTTTTAGCGAATTAAGTAATTACATCTTTTTCCTTGGAATTCACTCTAATGAAATATAAATATTTGAGCAGAACAAGGTTGGCGTGCATTACCGTGACATAAAAACTGTGAGATACATTATACAATCTGATGAAGAACTAAAAGATTCATAAAGTTAATCGTGAATTCAAGTGTTTTTAGTACATTAATTAGCTTTTCTTCCGAACCGAAAAGATGAAAATTGTTTTTTCTCTCATTTTATACTCGGCGGTACTCCTCAATTCTATTGGTAAATATACTGAAATATTATATCTGTGATTTTATGTAAATATTTTTCAGCTTTACGCAACTCATAATTTATGTGCCTTAATCCTCATTCTACCTCAATAACAATTTCCCTTAGACCTCTTATTTTATTTGGTCCGAAATAAGTACGACTTATTATCTGAATTTTTACGGGAGGATAAAGAAGGTGTGCGTTAAAAAAATGGAATTCGGAAAGTATTCCTACTGATACGAAATTGGTGACAGATGTGCGCGTGCACATATGGTACAATCTGATAGCTGATGGCTTTTCAGCTGACTTCATAGTTGCTCTATTCTTCTTTTCAGTAATAATGTTCAGAAATTTAACAAATGATACGGTTTCCATGACAGAGTTTGAACATTTGTAATCTATCTATTCTTAAATTTCCAAGAACAGTTCTATGTGTCCACGAAGAATGGAATGAGTGAATTTTCAGAAAACAGAATTAATTTTATACCAAAATGAACAATTTTGGAAAATTGAATTGTCTACCCAAAAATATGAATTTCTGACAAAAATTAGTTTTGAACCAAATAGGAGATGAATTTTGAAACCAAAATCTAACAGAAGACAAAAACATACTGGAAGAGAATATACAATGAAAATTAAACCTCTGTTTTTTGTTCCAGAGTTGAGCTTACAAATGGAGCGATTACCTAATGACGATTCTGTTCCTGTTGTTCCTCGTGCCAGACCTTCTCTTGATTTGTCTCTTTCTCTTGCCATACCTAATTCTTTCGCTTCCCAAGTCAGATCTTCTCCTCCAGCCGAGTCGTCTCCTCGTGCCAGGTCCAGGTCTCCTCCTGCCATTCGTTATTCTTTCGCTCTAGCTGGACTTACGATTGAAGATCTTAAATCTGTTCGGCTTGTTCCCCACACAAATCCAAATCGACGATTCAAAATTCGAACATACACTTTTCCTCGTGATGCACAAATTCTTGTGAAAGAAAAAAATAGTGTCCTTGTGCCTACGCCCGCAGGGAGACAAACTGTATTATTAGCGACCAATGGTGAAGTCTTTGCAATAGTAGAGCGAAATCTTACGATCCTCCGTGGAATATACAAAAGAGAAAGAGACGTTCAAACACGAGTAAAAATAAACATGTACAACGGCAGTTTCACAAGAATAGTGGTAGACGACTTCCGCCGAAAACTTTAATTACATTTTTCCAAAATGTTCAACAGAAATCTATTGTCCTATAAAAATCTAGAACATTTTTATTGCTCAACGACGTTGGCCTCCGGGCATTTTTCATACAAGATTCTGTTTTCTTGCAAACCAATTTTTTATACTTTTTTACCATGAATATTCAAAGACTAGCACGTTATTCTTATACAATTTTTAAAGTGGAATATTTTATAAAAGGAATAAAAAGATCACAACAAGAAAAAAAGTCGAGCGTGAACCAAAATGCGAGCTTTCATAAATTATGTAATACCATTATATCAAAGGTTCATCACATTTATTCTTGTACTTTGGCTTGAGACTGCTTATTCAGATATTGCAAAATGAAGTACAAATTTTATTTATCGTGATGACTCAAATATTGGTTCCTTATTTTGCATGAAAGTTTACACTCAGCTATCCTAATAAATGTATTATTTCAATAAATTTATTTCATTAAAATTATCGAGACTTCTCATTGTGTCAGTCCCAGATCTCCGCCTGCCATAAATTTTCAAAATTTCGGACTGCACAACCTTCTTATGCCCCTGCCTTCACTTACAAGCAGAAGCCCAAAAACATTTTGTCAACTGTGCCAATGACAAATGAAAATAGGGAAAAATCGATTTACACTCCAAAATGCTCTGAAAGCAGGGGACAAATGTAGATTTTTCACGAAGTCAGTAACTTGAACTTTCTAAAACAAAAATTGAATTTGGCACTGTAGTGAATTTTATTTGAGAGGCTCCAACTTTTTATGATTTCTAGTAATTGTATTTCATTTTTGACAAAGATGTGAATTTTCAACTAAATGGCTGAATTTTCGGCCAAAGAGATGAATTTATAACCAGAAAGATGGATTTTCAACCCGCAAATATCATTTTTCTACCACAAAGACTAATATTCAACAGAGCTTCTTTGAGCTTCAAGGCCATAGTGAGTCAAGCGAATTTTCAGCAGAAAAATGTTTGAGCGGAAATGTTTTCAGACAGGTACTAACATCTTTCGTACAGAAAAAATTACTCGAAATAAATTATCAATGTAAAAATGGAGGTTTTATTTCGGCTGCGTGTTCAAGACCTAGAATTTAATATTCATACTTCTCTACATGCTGTGTTTCTTGACGGATTGTGAACTTGGTTAGCCTCGATGTTTTCACTGATTCATGTTTTCAATTATATTTGAACAAATAATGTGACAAAGTTAGCATTTCCAACGATATAATTGTTATTCATTTAGAAATTTTGACAAAATAAAATCATTATTGATAAGTGTGCACCTGAACTCATCAAATATAAATATTTCTATCAACTTTCAACGTAGTTGTCATACAAAATAATCGAACATTCTCTCCTATAGTGCTGAGTTGTTTAACACATTATTTTTTTCATCTTAAATGTTTTAGATTGACTGCTAGTTCGATATACAGGGTGTCCCAGACTCAAGTCTGACAATGTGCGATAGGAGCACGCGAGTGACGGACAACTGTGCACGGAGCAACTGTACACGCGCCCATCTGTGCACGTCCGTGGCCACTGGTACAACTATGCACGTTGTTGGCCACAGGCACAACTGTACACCGGGACATCTGTGCAAGTCTCAAATTTGGCGTGCACAGATGGGAGCCTCCCAACTGTGCACGTGTAAAGATGGGAGACTACCAACTCTGTACGTCTCAATTGATACGATCATACTATTGACTTACAAGTCCACGTGCACAGATGAAAGACTCCCGACATTGCACGACTTAATTAATGTAGTCAGACTTTTCACTTAAAAGTATTAAAATCATCAATTTCACTTAAAATGTGTACGGATGGTACCCTTCCAACTGTGCACGTTTCGATTAATAAAATCATTTGTCATCCAAAAGTGCACGTTCGCAGATGGTAGCTTCCCAATTGTGCGCGCCTTGATTTAATTTTTCGAATAAAAGTTCACGTGCACATATGGCACCCTCCCATCTGCGCAAATCTCAATTATTACGATTAAAATTAATATGCGCACAGTTGTGAGTTCCCTATATGAAGGATCCGCGGTCTAAACCTGTTAACTGACATTTTTTTCGAAAGCTACTTTTTTGCACTTCATTGAAGTTTTTTAATATGCAGCCACTATCCTTCCAGCCACATTTCAAAATAATACTTTCTTTATGAATTTAAAAAAAAAACGCGTTTCGGTATCTGCAGCACTGGTCCGCGGTCTAAACCTGTTAACTACTTATGGCGGATTACGAGAATTTGTGTTTTCAATCCGTCTCTTTCATAGTGTGTGAACGTGTGAATCAAGTTTCGGAGCTGTATTGACGTCACGCTTGCCAGTGTCCCCTATACGTTGCCTCGAAAGTACACACATGAATGCCGCGCATTTGTTTACAAGGGATCGTAAACAGTGGTAAATAACTTTTTTGATACATACAACTAGTTTTCATTTTCAGCATTGTTGAACGAACATTTTGATATATGACACTTGTCTGCAGGTATAACGAGAGCGCAGGAAAAATGAAAACGAGGGAAAAAAATCAAAACGCTCGCGCACCAGGAGCGCGTTCCTGCAGATAAAAGGCTAAGGCCGCGAGACCCTCTTGCAGATAACATACGTACAGATTAAAACCACTGTAAATAGTTTAATTTCATTAGAATTGTTATAAATCTTATGTATATTATTGGTATTGCGGTCTTTAACAAAATCAACTTGGAGGTTTGAATAAATCTTTACAATTTTCAAAATGAAAACGTTTTTCCGTCGCTGTAAAAAAATTTCTAAAATGTCAGTTAACAGGTTTAGACCGCGGACTCTTCGTATGTGCACGCGGACTTGTAAGTTAAGCATGTTGTCTTGTTAATTGATACGTGCACAGTTCGGAGGGTACCATCTGGGTACGTGGACTTACAAAAATGTGAAATCCTACTAATTGATACATGCACAGTTGGGAGTCTGCCAAGTGTGCACGTGCACAGTTGGGAGTTTCCCATCTGTGCACGTGGACTTGTGTGTTGACAACCCGAACGTATCAATGGAGAAGTGCACAGTTGGGAGTCTCCCATCTGTGCACGTGAACTGTTATTAAGGTACCATCTGTGCGCGTCTAAATTTCGACGTGCACAGTTGTGACAGAGGCCCACAGCGTCTTCTTTCTCACTGTTTGTACCCATACACCAGCTCCATGGAGCATGGTCGTCTGAGCCACTTACATTAGCAGTCGGCATTTGTTGGGTCTCGAGCCTCTTACGTTGACCATGACTTACTGAGAGCCATTGTGACACCTGCTGCCTGCATTATTTTTTCTCAGAAGAAGAGCCTGTCATCCATCCAGATACCTGGTAGCATTATCGCTGGCTTTTCTGTGACTACTGTCGTTCCTATCTGCATTGGTATCTATATGATGATGTATCTCCTCATGGCTATGACCAGCTCGGTTTTCTCCTTAGCCAGGTCTAGTCCATGGTCGGATGTTTCGGAAAGAATATGTGTACGATGTGCCCCACGAATCCAATCCCATTGATCCACTCACTGATAGGGCTGCAGGATTCAGGATCACTATTTATTAACCTAATCTCCAAGGTTGCTACTTCCTCGTGAAGCTTCCTCTAGCTCTCGCTTTTTCTTCTTTTTATAGCCTTTTCCAAATCCCTCTTGATTATCTTGTATTTCTGGACGCCTTTTCCCTTTTTCCTGACATATTCAATGAGCTTATGATCTTTATGGTGGCTTTCACAAGTGTTCTCGCCTTCATATGAAACCTTTCCATGAAGCTGTCATTCTCTCTGGATATCGTCGGGGATAGTTTTTCCACATCCATTTTTGACACATTCCATCTTTTTGCCTTGTCCTGATATGTGCTAATTCCTAGGCTTCCTTTCATGGTGAATTGTATATACTAGTGATATACTTGGTTGCTGGCTCGTCTCAAATTTGACATTTTGTCTGTAGTCATGACAAGCAGATCATGTCTCGCTGCCATCTCCAAGATGCGCTCTCCTCTCGAATCTGTTCTGGGCATGATTCATTCTACCGTCAAAGCGTTGATGTCTTCAGCCGATATGAATCCTCCCTCACCTTCCTGGACGATATCTTCCTGCAGGTCAAGTTTTTTCTGGAACTTCTAAATGCCCTTATTCGGAGTGAGGTAGCAGCTTACATAAGTGACACATAAGCGCTAGCAGTTTTTAGGACAATATTTACTGATCGTGTTATATTGTCTCAAATATGGCTAAAAGTAGCCATTTTTGCACATTCGGGTTAGGATATCTCGAAAACCTAACTTACAGGAAAAATCTAGATCACGGTTTCGGTTTTAGTCAGGTAAGGAATTATAATTTTCATTTTGAGACAGAGAATTATAATGAACGAATATAATTTTGCCCATTGGGACAGGTGATTCTGGCTGAGAATTGGAATTTTGACTTCAATATAAAAATATTTGTCTGGTAGAAACTATAAATTTTCCATTCAAAAGGCGGATAACACTTAAGCGTCAAAGATTGAATAAATTGTGATATCAGTTTTTAACAAATTCAGTATTTAAATTTTGTTCTTCGAAACCCACTCTAATGAAATGTAAATATCTGAGCAGAACAAGATTGACGCGTATTATCTGTAACAAAAGAGCTGTGAGATATATTATATAACCTGATCGAGAACTAAAATATCAATTAATTTAATTTTGAATTCAGGTCTTTATTAGTACATTAACTAGCGTTTCCTCCAATTCAAAAACATGAAAATTCTTTCTTCTCTCATCGTATGCTCGGCGGTACTTCTGAATTCTATTGGTAAATATACGAAAATAATATACCTGTAGTTTTATGTAAATTTTATTAAGCTATACGCAACTCATAATTTTTGCGCCTCAATCCTCATTCCATCTTAAGTACCATATGTGCACGTGTACGTATGGTACAATTAGATAAATACGTCGACAAATTACTTCAAAAAATTTGTTGGAAGAGGTTTTCATTCAAATCCTACTGTTTTTAATGGAAAAGGGACTGGGAATACTTAATCAAGAAATAGTTTAAAAAAAGATTCACGGTAGCGCCAATCTGCTCTTTAGTTATGTTGAAAAATTTAACAAATGATGTTGCTGCTACGAGAGAATTTGAACATTTTTATTCTATCTATTCTTGAATTTTAAAGAACAGTTCTATAAGTCTACCAGAAATGGAATCAATGAATTTTCAGTATATAAAATTAATTTTATACCGAAATGAACAATTTTCGAAAAAATAAATGAACGTTCAGCTACAATAATAAGACCTTTAACTAGAAAATTGTTTTTTGACATGGCAGTACAAATTTCAACCGAGTTGTTGAATTCTCAATCACAAAATATTCATTTTCAAATAAAATTATGAAGTTTTAACAATTTCCATTTCAAGAAAGGAAATAACCTTTCAAGAAAGTGGTTCAATACATTGAAGATTCGAATGATAATTCCAAATTTTAAAAAATGAATGACAAATGCTGAACGAAAAATATAGTTGTTGATATTCCGACTAAAATTGATTTCAATTTTGGAGTTATAACAGCTAAATTTAATGTAAGATGTTATTTTGTCGACCAGGGTAATTAATTAATTAATTTTCTGATGTTAAATTTTGCCGATCTACTGGTCAAATAATTTTCTGGTGAAACGAGAAAAAATCTGCCTCAGCCTGGATTTAAACCGGGAACGCCACTTTCCATGAGTGGAGCGTTGACCAATTTCGCCACTAAGGCCGGCGCAGATAATTTCTCGTTTCTCCTACATCCACAGGATGACGTGAATCTACGTCTAATTTTAACCTGTGGGTTTAGTGACTCATTTTAGTCCAGACAATTATTTGACCAGTAGATCGACAAAATTTAACATCAGATAATTAATTAATTGATTACCCAGGTCGAATCCGGGTTGAGGATAATTTTCTCTCGTTTCATCAGAAAATTATTTGACCAGTAGATCGACAAAATTTAACATCAGAAAATTAATTAATAACAGCTGGAGTTCACACAAAAATGTCAGCACAATAATTAACGAAGATTTTGCAGTTAGAATAGAACAATAGTTCCAACAAAATTATTGAATTTCCCAACCAAAAAGACAAATTTCCAACAAAAATGTTCAATTTTTCAGTAAAAGCTACAAAGATGCATTTTCTACAAAACAGTTGAATTATCTACTCAAAAATATGAATTTTTGACAAAGAGTTAGTTTTGAAACAAATACTTGAATTTTAAACTAAATAAGATCAATGATGGAATCGTTAAATTTTCAGTTGAAAAAACAAAATGTGCAACCAAATAGAAGAATTTTTGACCTGAAGAGATGAGTTCGGAAACCAAAATATGATAGAAGAAAAATAAACGGTTTTCTCTCCAGAGGAGGAAAAAATGCTAGGATATACAAGGAAAATTAAACTCAGTTTTTTGTTCCAGAGTTGAGCTCACAAATGGACCGATCATCTACTGACTGACTTTTTGTTCCTGGTCGTCCTCGTGGCAGACCTTCTCTTGATTTGTCTCTTTCTCTTGCCACACCTCATTCTTCAGATTCTCAAGTCAGATCTTCTCTTCCAGCCGAGTCTTCTCTTCGTGCCGGGTCCAGGTCTCCTCCTGCCATTCGTCCTTCTTTTCATCTGAGTGAACTTACAAGTGAACAGCTTAGATCTGTTCGACTTGTTCCCCACATAAATCCAAACCGGCGATTTGAAATTTGAAGGTACAATTTTCCTCGTGATGCACAAATTCTTGTGAGAGAAAGTAATAATATCCTTGTGCCTACGCCGACCGGAAGACAAACTGTATTATCAGCGACCGATGGTGAAGTCCTCGCAATATTAGAGCTAAATCTTACGATCCTCCGTGGAATATACAAAAGAGAAAGAGACTTTCGAACACGAGTAAAAATAAACATGTACAACGGCAAGGTTGAAGATATGACCACTGAAGAAATAGACGAAGCTCCCCTGGGCAAGCGTCACCCAATCTCCGGCAATTTTAAAAAAATAGTGGCAGTGGACTTTCACGAAAAAAATTGATTAAATTTTTTCAAAATGTTGAACTAGAATCTGTCATTGTTTGTATTCCGAAGTACGATAAAAATATTACCAGTAACTGATTATTAGGCGGCTTCATTATGAAACCATCCACTGATTATACTCGCTCAACGGTGTTGGCCTCCGGGCCCTTTTCAAACAAGATTCGGTTCTTTCCGGAGGAATCTTGAATTTTTATCTCATCCCGGCCGGCTCGCCTCGATTGCAAGTTTTGCGTTCCCAGGGTGCGTTACTGTTGAGACTCGCGCTTCGTGCTGGGTAATGTATTTTCCTCGTGTTACGCGCTTGTTCTTTGTATTTACCCCACACTTGTGCACAAACGTTTAAAATTAAACGTCAAAGAATCCACAACTGTAATTTGGTGATTGAGAATTATCTTTTGTTAAAGCTTCTTCGGCGCCAACGAACACTTTCTCATTACGTATCTCGAAGAAATTGCTTTCCAGGCCAAAATGCTCTGAAAACATGGAAAAAAAGATTTCCCACAAAATAATTGAGCGAACGACGAGCGAGGACGCGAGTCCCTTTTTTATCGCGATTGTTCAATTTTCATTGGCGCGCGTGGAATTTATTTGTTTAACCACTTTCAATGTAACTTTTTTCAATATAGTTTTCTTCACTACTTTATAAACTGAAGTGCACTGATAAATCTCAAAAACCAGTCAAGAGTAATCTTCCTCATTCCTGCCTCTCCATTCTGCACTTCGCGACATGTTTTGACGCTATTAATTGATATACTGGGTATCCAAAGCTCAAGTATGGCACCGGGCGATAGGAGCACTAGATCCTCAACGCACCTCTTTGTTGAATCGCTGTTCACCGTCTTCTATACTTTTTCTTTCTCACCGTTCGTGCCCATATATCCAGGAGGCGGTCAGAGTGAAGGAAAAAGGAAGGGCTAGTGGGGAAATTATAACGGGGGTTAGAGATGGATTAGAGGAAGAAGTTCATGGAGAGGAAGAAAGGGAGGGAGTGCGAATGACGGAAGTAAAAATAGGAGGCAAAGCGTGTGAGTTTCTGACAGTGTACAATAAGGATGGGATGGAAAGAATTAAAGAAAGGGTGGAAGAATTGCTAGGCGAAAGAGAGGAGGGTATAGTGGTACTGGGTGTGGATTTTACTACGAGGATGGGAAGGGGAATGTTATGGCAAATGGGGAAAAATTCGCAGTAGAAGGGAGGATGGGAACAGACCATCAGCCATTAAGTCTGTGGATAAGAGGTGAGGGTGGCGGAAGACAAGGCGGGAAAGAAGTCGTGATAGGGGAGAGGGTGACCTGCACGAGGGAGGCGATAGAGAAGTATCAAGAGCAGCTAGGAAATGTACGCTTTGGAGGGGAGTCGGTGGAAGAGATATGGGAGGATCTGAAAGAGAAGGTGAAAGGGTGTGTGCAGAAGAAGGTATTTAGAAAGAAGAAGAAAGGAATGGTGAAGCCGTGGTAGGATAAGGGATGTGAAAAGATGAAAAGGAAGGTGAAGAAGAAGTACAAGAAGTGGAAAGAAGGGAATGCGAGAAGGGAGGAGTACGTAGAAACGAGGAAGGGGTTTAGATTGATGTGTAAGAAGAAAGAACAGGAAAAGGAGAAAGATCTGGAAGAGGAGTTAGCAAATTTTAAGACAGAGGGGGACGTCTGGAAAATAATAAATAGGTTCAGGAAGCGTAGGGTGGGTGTCAGTGAGAAGATAGGCAGTGAGGAGTGGAGGGAATTTTTCAAAGAATCTTTTCAGGGCTCAGATTCAAGGAAGACGGAGGAGGGAAGTAGAAGAACGGGGGAGGCAGAGATGGAGGAGTTGAATGACGAGGAGATAGAGAAGCAGATAAGGAAGTTGAAAAGGTCAAGAGCAGCAGGGCTGGATGGGGTAGAGAACGAAGCATGGAGGGGCGAGGGATTCCTAGGAGGGTGGAGAGAAGGGTTAATAGTGCCACTGTATAAGAAAGGGGATAGAGATAGGCAAGAGAATTATAGAAGGATTACGATAATGAATACGACGTATAAAGTATACGCGATGGTGGTGGCAGAGAGACTGCGGAAGGATGTCGAGGGGAAAGGAATATTGCCGGAGACGCGGGCGGGATTTAGGGCGGGTAGGAGTACTATCGACAATATTTACGTGCTGCAGCACGTAGTGGATAGAGAATTAGCGAAGGAGGGGACGAGAGTGTACGCGTTTCTTGTGGATCTCAAAGGCGCGTTTCCGTCGGTGGATAGGGGGAGGTTGTGGGAAGCGATGGAAGATAGGGGAGTAGAGAGAGGACTAATTGAAAGGGTAAGGGAGATATATCAAGAGACCAAAGACAAGGTAAGAGGAGGGGAGGGGATTTCGGAGGGATTCTGGATGGATAGGGGATTAAGGCAAGGGTGTCCACTTAGCCCAACGCTTTTTGCGATTTCAATTGCGGATATGGAAAGTAAGCTGGAGGCCGGGGTGGTAGGAGGAGTCAGGATAGGAGGGGTTGGAATTTGATCACTAGCGCATGCAGGTGACGTAGAGTTGCTGGCAAGCAGCGCGGAGGCCTTAAAGGAGATGATGAAGAGGTTGAGAAGATAATTGGATAAAAAGGGGTTAGAGCTGAATGCGGAAAAGTCCAAGGTTATGGTGTTCAGAAAAAGAGGGGGAAGGGATAAGGGAAGGGAGTGGAAGTGGAAGGGAAAGGAGGTGCAGGAGGTGAATGAGTTTGTGTACCTGGGCTTCGTGTTTCGAAGGAATGGGGGATTGAATCGTCACATAAAAGAGAGAGTGAGGAGGGCAAATGTGGTGATGAGGCAAATGTGGGGGTTGGGAAAGAAGTTATTCGCAGATGATTTTGGAAGGAGAATGAAATTGTTCGATTCACTAGTGATGAGTGTGCTATTGTATGGGGTAGATGTGTGGGGGTGAAAGGAAAGTGAAGAGGTAAATAGAACGCAGGAGAAGTATGTAAAGTGGACCCTGGGGTTGGCAAGGAACACGCCTAATTATATTCTCAGGAGGGAGACGGGGAGAACGAGTGTAGGAGTTCGAGCAGGGAGCCGAGCGTGTAAATATGAGGAGAAATTTTTGGAAGAGGGGGGAAGTAGGCTGGTCAGGGAGTGTTGGTGGGAGAAGGAGAACAGAGGAGGGGGTGGGAGGATGGAGGCTGAGAGGGGAATGTACTTAAGAATTAACGGACTGCAGATGGATGAAGTGAGAAGGATGCACGAGGAAGGAAGGTTTATGACTTGGTTAAGCAAAACAGCATGGAGAGAGAGAAGACAGAAGGGGAAGAGAGATTGAGAGAGTCAAGATTTAACGGGAACTATGTGTGGATTATGCCAAGGGCAAGAGCGCAATATTTATGTGGGAAAGGAGAGAAAGCAAGTCAGGAGCTTATAGCGAGGATGAGGTGTGGGTGTATGGAGGGTTGCGATAGGTTCTGGCTCTCACGGGAGAATAGGATGTGTGCACTGTGTGGAAAGGGGGATGCAAGACGTTACACTGGTTGGAGGAGTGCGTGGAGGTGTAAAGAAATAAGATAAACATGGAGGCATTGTTGCATGAAAAGGGGGAAAAAAGGGCAGTAGCATGGGTGAAGGGAGTGTTGGGTAAGATGAGGATGAAGAGAAGGAAGGAGGAAGAGGAATTGAGAAGGAAAGATTGTAAATAGGAGATGAAGTAGATATAAGTAAGATAAGTAAGAGCGTGTGGCTTAGAGATAAGGAATGGATGGATGTTAGTTTTTAAGGGTTAGTTTTAAGAAAATTCTGTAAAAATGGATGGGTAAGCAAGTCAATTTTTTAAGGTCAGCAGGCTGAAAAATAAACGTTTATCTATCCACAAGGTTTATTATACATGTATGTGGAGCAAATATGCACCACAGCTACTAAAGTGTTATATACATTCGTGTAGTGACTTCCATATACATGTGTATTCAATTTAATATACAGGACAAACGAGCTGATCAACAGGAAGAACGTATAATTTTTTAGTATTTAGAATCAAAAATTACTGTTACAGTTATTTGGAATTTGTTTGAAATCGAATTCTATGCTTGATATATTAATTTGATAACAAATTGGTATATTAAATGTAATATTATTATGAACAGTGTAACCGTCCAGATAATAAACGAGGTGAAACAATCTCAAACAAAAATTTTGTATTTATTCCAATCTGAAACAGTTGAATTTTCAATAAAAAATTAAAGAGGGAAGTAAAATGAAAAGTTTTACTTCGATATGACGAAGTGAAAGTACAGAGTTTGTCAGCATGAGAAACAGCAAAGCTGAAATGCTAT
Source organism: Andricus quercusramuli (assembly GCA_932178445.1). Classification (NCBI taxonomy): domain Eukaryota; kingdom Metazoa; phylum Arthropoda; class Insecta; order Hymenoptera; family Cynipidae; genus Andricus; species Andricus quercusramuli. The sequence continues at coordinate 560 of CAKNXH010058161.1, read as the reverse complement.
ATGATACAAACGGTATAGTAGACGCTTTGAAATTTCAGTGCAAAATTATTACTTTCAGCTTGAGACAGAGAATTGAAGTAATAGTATATTGCGTGACGAGAGTTGAAAGGCAACGATTTCACGAGTGTGAAGTTAGCTGCACGAGCGAAGCGAGGGCTGATATCACACGAGTGAAATCGTTGCCTCGGACCGAGTCATGCATACAATTTTTGATCATATCGATTGAGGTATGATGAATAGAAATATAATCTTGTTGATTCTGTTTCGAACAACTTGCATTTTTCTTACACTAAGAACATCATTTTGTTGTAAGATTAGATACAGTTTGTCGCAAAAGAATAATTTTTGCTGCAGAAAAATTCTTTTCAGGACAAATGAAATACCTTCCAACCATAAACTTAATAAGAAATTCTACTTGTATCAAGAAGCATCCTTTCAACAGAAGAGGAAATTTCTCCGAGTGTATATTACATGATCTCATGAAGAACTAGAAAATTCACTAGTAAAATTGTTCATCCAAATCTCGGTTATTACATGAAGTAGCTATTTCTCCAATAACT
>CAKNXH010058160.1:31009-52594 GCA_932178445.1 Andricus quercusramuli | reverse complement strand
TCGAGGAATTCGTGGAATTCGAGAAATTTATGGAATTCGAGGAATTCTTGGAAGTCTTGAAATTCATGGAATTTGAGAAATTTATGGAATTCAAGAAATTCATGTCATTCGAGGAATTCATGGAATTCGAGGTTATAATGGAATTCGAGGTATTCATGAGATTCGAGGAATTCATGAAATTCGTGGAATTCATGGAATTCGAGGAATTCATGGAATTCGAGGAATTCATGGAATTCGAGGAGTTCATGGAATTCGAGGAGTTCATGGAATTCGAGGAATTCATGGAATTCGTGGAATTCGAGGAATTCATGTAAATCAAGTAATTCATGGATTTCCATTTCATGGCAAAAGGCCATACCACGCTGAAAAACCCAGTTCTGTTCATATCACTGAAGTTGAGCAGTATTGGGTGCGATTATTGCCTGGATGGGTGATCATTCGGGAATACTACTGTATGTTGTTGGCTCGTCGTGGGTGTGGTGAGCCCACACTTGTAGTTATTTACTACATGAAACTATCCAGCTGGAAACACTACTCGAATCGGGTAGTTTCACGCCTACCCCGAAAAGGAAATAGCCTAATGGCATGGCTTAAGGGAAATGGCTTAAAGGTATGCATATATGGAATTCGAGGAATTCATGGAATTCGAGGAATTCATGGAATTCGAGGAATTCATGGAATTGTAGGTGTTCATGGTATTCGAGGAATTCGTGGAATTCGGAGAATTCATGGAATTCGAGGAATTCGTGGAATTCGAGGAATTCAGGGAATTCGATGAATTCGTGGAATTCGAGGAATTCAGGGAAGTCTCGAAATTCATGTCATTCGAGGAATTCATGGAATTCGAGGTTATAATGGAATTCGAGGTATTCATGGGATTTGAGGATTTCATGGAATTTGAGGAATTCAGAGAATTCGAGGAAGTCGAGGAATTCATTCAATTCATGTAAATCGAGGAATTCATGGAATTCCAGAAATTCCTGGCAAAGGGCCATACCACGCTGAAAAGCCCAGTTCTCTTCAGATCACTGAAGTTGAGCAGTATTGGGTGCGATTTGTGCCTGGATGGGTGACCATTCGGGAATACTACTGCATGGTGTGGGCTCGTCGTGGGTGTGGTGAGCCCACGCTTGTAGTTATTCACTACAAGAATTTATCCACCTGGAAACACTACCCGAATCTGGTATTGTCACGCCTACCCCGAAAGGGAAATGGCTTAATGGTATGGCTTAAGGGAAATGGCTTAATGGGATGCATACATGTAATTAGAGAAATTCATGGAATTCGAGGTATTCATGGGATTCGAGGAATTCATGGAATTTGAGGAATTTATGGAATTCGAGGAATTCGAGGATGTTACATCCCGAAATTTTTGAATTTTATTGTAGCGCCCAACTAGGCGCAACCTTCCTCATCAGACATCCTTCAGGCTAACCCCATCAACTACAAACCATAGTCTTCTTGGTCTTCTCTGAGTTTGGACCTGAATATGGTAACCGTACTACGGTCGGTAAGAAAGAGACCACAAGATAATTAAAGTATTACCATGGAAGGATAAGAACTCAGAGAATACCGATAACTTAGCACACGTTCAGTAAATGAGAGATTGTAATTACAGGCTCTATCGCTATAAAATAATTAAGTATATTTATTAACATACAAATGCACGCATATTCTTATTAATCCAATAGCAAAGTCAAAACTAATTATATGGAATATGAATGCACGTGGATGTGTAAATTAAGGTAATAATTTATCGACATAATGTCATATCATTGCTACTGCTAAAGTGTAACCCACCTAGTGGAGAAACATGCGTATAGTCAGACAATGATGCGATCAAAGTGTCTGACTGAATATATCGCTTATAGTTAGCATATAGAATCCAAACTCGTGAAAGGTCAAGAGTCGAGATGCGCGACCACTGTCCGCGGTTGCTGACAATAGCATGAGTCATCCGCGCGAACCGTTCAGGCACACATTACGGACAGTTGAAAGTATCAAATAACTTCTCGCGCATTTAGAAAACAGACTAGCGATCACTGAAAGTCTCGGAGAATGGAAATATTAATTAAACGTACGTGCCAAACCACCAATTTGCAAAACGTACGTGTCAAACCACCCTTTTGTAAATCGTACGTGCCAAACCACCAATTTGTAAATCTTACGTGACTTTCACAAAGTCCAAGGTGTATATAAACCCCAGCGCAACCCTTACATTTGTCTTTACGTATCAAGCAGTCATACTGTGCACTTCGATCTTCGCAACACATCGACAAAGTAACGTCTTCTATCTCATTGTGAACAAAGAAACACTCTGATTAAGTCGCGCCGTTTTAAGTGGTTGACGTGTGTTCAAGTCTTGTACTAAAGTGCCTTCGACTGAAACCTCCAGTCGTCGTAAAGTGAGTCTTTTACGAATGAAGTCCGCAGTGTTAATTGTTAGCGAAAATAACTCAAGTGTGGATTGGGTATCTGCTGTAGGACCCTGTATCACACTACCCATACTGAAAAGTGCTCGTGCACGTTTTCAATATAACAAACATCCGGTAGAGTTCCGTCGCTGCTCTACGATAAACACGGAGATCCAATCGACCAGCACAACATCTCTTTCGCCCTTTCTTGCGTAGGAAGGTAATCGTAAGTTTTGTAGAATTATTCTAATTAATCCTGTATCCTAGTTATAATAAACATTGTTCACAGTGAATTTCATATGTCATTTAAACACTGTAACCTAACACAGTTCGCGTAGGGCTGAAAAGTGGCTAACGATCCCATAAAACAAATAATTGGTCAGGCCTTACCAGCCTGATTTTAAATCAGCACACTGGTGTCTCACAATCTCGCACTTAGCCAAACTACCCTCGCCTGTTGCTCGTGGCAGCTTTAATCTAAATTTAAACTCAGTGTTTCTTTAAATCTAAAAATTCACGTTTCGGTTTTTGAAAAATACCAAATTTCTTCGAAATTATTCGCAACCATATTTCGATCTAAGTGAAAACAGTCACAAAAGGGTATAAATAAATTGTTTCGAGAATTTTATGTCTTCTAGATTTGGAACCCTTTTAATACTCATTACTTTTAAAGTGCAAATTAATACAATTTCTAAAGAACACTTGAAACTGTGATGTTAAAATTACATTTCTCAAAAAGGCAAGTTACAATTCACTACATCTTTAATTGCCTTTCATTTCAAAACAAGTTGAATCCCTTGTTGGAATCTCTCTTTTGCGGATTGATCACCCGTAAATGGAAATTCTACAATAGATTCACTCATTACAGAGTCAGTCAATTTTAACGACTAGAAGTTAAAATTATAACTCCATTCCTTCAGACAGAAGTTCTAGCTACAACATTTCCCAAAATTTTATTTTTAAGTCAGTGTTTTAACCAATCACACGCTATTCTGAAGTTATAATTCACGTCATTGAATTATCCAGCCTATAACAACTCAAGCTGTCATTGCAGAGCTAGATGCAACCATAGACAACGAATCTATACATTCGAAATTTTGTCCTCGTTCTTAAACGAAGAGTAAGTGTCTAATCCTTACTGCCTTTTCTACTGAACCACGAGAGCGGTCGCTCGCCGGTGAAGGTTACGCGTTATGATCAGACCGTTTACTTGCACTGCAGCAGCACTTGCAAGCATTCGCGGTTAGAAGAATTTGCAGTATTGGATTAAAACAACCTATTAGGGTCAATCATGTATTGAAAAGAATTGATACATGTTTACGATTGAAACAATCATCGAACCATCGCGAAGACAAATTCATTCAAGTTCTTCTATTCGTTCCTTGTCTTAGCGCAACTGTCTAACTTTTATCGAAGTTTCTACTGAACGCGCAGTCATAGTCAGGCTATCCACTCGTATTGTAACATATATATGAGTGAAACGCAATTATAACATCACATCCTACAACAAAACACATTCCTAAGATTGTTTCATGAATTGAATATATTCACAGTCATTGAGCTATCTCATTTCACGGACATCACCCATTTAAATTAAATTCTATAATAAGTCCATCGCAACTTTTACAAAATGCCTAACGATCCTGATCAAACTCAATTCACGGGCGATATTAATCGCACGCTCAGTGAGGCCATGATGACGTCCATAGCGGAGTGTTTCGCCGTGCAATAAGGAATCGTAAACATCCCTATCTATGACGGAAAAAACATGTCCGTTAGGGACTTTATTGAAGATATCATGAACGGAGAATCAGCAGTACCAGCCAACTGTGAGGAACAATATATTAAGGCGGTCTTGGCCCGATTAAAAGGCGCCGCCCGAGATAGCATTCATGGGAAAACCTTTACAACCGTTAAGGATTTAATTGAACATTTGAAACAGCGATTTGCTCCCCGTAAAGCTTATGCATGGTATCTGCATGAAATCTCTACGATTAGAATGAGACGAGAAGAAAATGTTAGTGAATTTTTCGATCGCGTGATTCTGCTGAAATCAGGAGCTCAGGCCGCACTCGAAGATAAATACCCCAACGTGGATCAACTCTTAGCTCCATTGAAGGACTGTGCTCTAGAAGCTTTCAAACGTGGGTTACCAGATAATATTGCGGGTTTAGTGGAAGCACGTAACCCCGCAAGTTTAGATGATGCCTTAAAAGCCGCGCCTGAATACGAAGCGAGACAACAGATAAATCCTCACTATTCAACAAATTATTATCATGAACCAAGGTACTATCAGCTTAGTTATTCAGGAGTACGAGATCGCAGCCCTAGCCCACATGTGCGTTTTGCGACAACCCCTGATTCATATAAAAATTGGGATCAGAAACCCCATCACTCCGGGATAATAAAACGTTCCTATTCACCTGGAGGTATAATCTACCCCAATGAAAGTAAGCCACATTTTACAAGTAATTACAACCCTTCTCAACAGTACCACCCCGTGCACAATCCCCCAGTCCAACCAACAGTGAGACTTTAAACTACAATTCCGCTCGCCGTACAGACGCAGCGACGGGCGAAGTGAAGGAAGAGCGTCAGAAGCGTGTGCGAATTCTAATGAAACAAAAAAGATCTACCACACTAAACTCAGTAGAGATTAATACAGATGGAATTTTGGGACGAGAATACCTCCGTCAAGAAAAGGTGGACATTTCCTTCTGGCATAACACCATAGTGACCCACTCCAACCCTACTAGGCCAATACCTTTTATTGATGAAGAATCAAAATTTGAACAAGCGCAGATAACTGATTACAAAGGGACCGGACCTAGAACAATAAATATAAAAGCAAGATCACGTCAAGTAGTCCCAGTAGAAGTATTGAACAACGAAATAAAGGAAGGGTACTTACCATTAATCAAAACCAGAGAAGGTTTGCTAATGGGAGAAGCCGCAGTATCAAATTCCAACGGGGTATGTCATATTTATGCTATAAATACTACTGAAGATGACATAGAAGTTGAAATTGATCCCCAGGAACTCATTCCCTTCGAATATTATCAACCTCCAGGGGATGAATTCGAAGAATACTCCACTGACGAGAATTACTTACCCCCGGTAGATAGAGTGCAAGCTATTCTAGATATACTAGAATTGGATCATTTAAATCAAGCAGAGAAATATCATGTAACGGAAATTGTTCAAGAGTATCCAGAAGTATTTCACTTAACTGGAGAGTCATTAACCCCCACCCACGAAGTTAAGCATAAAATACACACAAGCGATGATGTTCCTATACATGTTCGCCCTTATCGATTTTCTCCTCAACAAAAGGAGGAAGCAAAAATTGTAATAGATAGAATGTTAACAAAGGGTGCTATTGCACACTCAAAATTGCCCTATAGCTCCCTCATGTTAATAATTCCAAAAAAATTAAGCCACACGGAAAAACGAAAATACAGGATGGTAATTGATTTTCGATTATTGAACGAATTAACTTTTGGTGATGCCTATCCTCTTCCAAATATTACCGAGATTATGGATCACCTAGGAAAAGCTCAATATTTTACAGTTTTTGACCTAGCTAGCGGATTTCATCAGATCGAATTAAACCCTGCTCACTGGCAAACTTTCAGAGAATAATGGACCAAGTTCTTTTAGGATTACAAGGAGTCGAATTATTTGTCTATCTCGATGACATAGTAATCTATGCAGAGACTTGAGAAGAACATGGGAAGAAAGTAAAACGCCTCCTTAACAGAATAAAAGGGGCAAATTTGTCAATCCAGCCGGAGATAAGGGAGTTTTTATTTAAAGAAATTTCCTATCTGGGCCATATGATTAGCAGTGAAGGAGTGAAGCCCGATCCAAAGAAAATTGAAGCTGTTAAAAATTTTCCTACTCCCAAAAATCCGAAGAATATAAAGCAATTTTTAAGACTTGCAGGATATTATAGAAAATTCATTAAAGATTTCGCAGCAAAAACCAAGCCTCTAACCAACCTTTTAAAAAAGGGGGTGCCCTTTAATTGGGGTCCAGAAGAAGAAGAAAGTTTCAAAACTATCAGACAAGCCTTATGCGAAAGCCCCATTTTGCAATACCCAGATTTCCAGAAGCCATTCACTATAACCACGGACGCCTCAGGATATGCCGTCGGTGCTGTATTAAGCCAAGAAAAGGCTGGTATAGATCTTCCCAAATCCTACCATTCCTACGTACTGAATAGTGCAGAATGCAATTATTCTGCTACTGAAAAAGAGTGTCTTGCTGTCCTATACGCAGTTCAACAGTATCGACCTTATGTGTATGGAAGGGCATACACGCTAGTTAGTGATCATGAACCGCTAAAGTGGATAAACTCTGTAAAGGATCCAGGACAGAGAATAATCCGATGGCGTTTCAAGTTAAGGGATTACGAGTATGATTTCAAATACAAACCTGGAAAACTGAATACCAACGCAGATTCCCTCTCCAGAAATCCCATTATAGAAAACGTTCCCGAGAAAAACAAAAACGAAAAGGAGAGTGCCAGATTACAACCAATAAAAACACGTCAGACCAAGCAAGGAACCGAAAGACCATCGAAGCCTGTAACCAAATCTCAAACCGACCCTCGGTAGTAATAAAAAGGGGACCAACAACGAAAATGTTTTCATCAGGGCCTTCCACTTCAGGAACCCAACGAATAACCTTCAAACCCAAGGACAACAGTCAACGTCCGAACGTTACTTTAAAACCTAAAGAGGATCTGAATAAAAGCTGCATAAGCAAACGCCTGCTCGGAAGAAGAGTCGAAGGAATGTGAAATAAAACTCGACCCAATTACCGCGAGTCCAGTACCGACTCAGAAGATGAGACAGCTGAATCCGATAATCGAGTCCCCCCTATACTTCAAAAAACTCGAAGTGTTTTACCAAGTTTGGATATACCCCTGACAGCTTTCCCATCGCGCGATATACCCAAAAGTGCTCCACCAAACGCGACAGCTAATCTCCAGGAAATTTTTAAAGAAGAAATCGCTGAAAGAGGACAAGAACAAGAAGAACCAGTAGTAGAAGTACTCACGGAAACCCTCATAATCTTGGATCCTCCTCAAAGCGATAGTGAGGACAGTTCAGAAGAAGAAGAAAAGAACGAGCAACAAATTGAACAAAGAAAAGAGTTTGATAGCTCGAAATTAACAAGAAAGAGTTAAAAAACTCGTTTACACAATTCGCTGAATTTTTGGAAGCCCGCAAAGAATGGGAAAAGGATGGAGAAACAGAAGAAAACGAAGAAGCTCATGGAAGCATTATGGCTGTATCAGAGGGCGAAGACAATCCAGAGATTCTTCACACCATTGAGGAACTGGAACCTGATAGTGAGAGTGAACTCACTCGAAGAATAGACTCAGTGATAAATTGGGCTAAACATGAATTACAAGAAGTCAATACGCAGAAAGCAAACAGTCCAGAATCCAGCGAAGACAGCGAAAACATGAAATCTAAGAAACAAGAAGAATCTTCTTCAACACAAGTAATACGTCCCGAGATCGGACAACGCAAAAGCGTAACGTTCGCACTTCAGCCACCCAAAACGTCGGATGAATTAGCAACCTTTCGTCCATCAGCCTGTGGATTGCTTCCGATGAAATCCAGCGAAAATATCAAGTCCAGATGAATAGATATGAGTCAACCAGAAACCACCAGCGAATCAAGAGCCGAGACTGAGAAAGTAATCACAGAAGACGCCACTGTGCGTACATCAATCACTAGTATCCAGCCTACATTGCCGACTGAATACAATTATCCTCCTAATATTGATAAATTCCCGAAAATAAAAGGTAGCCGTGAAAATTTAACGTATCTTAGAGGAAACTATGTACACTTTCTTTCCGAGGACTGCGAATTCACTACGCCAATAGGACGTTTATTAGTAGGCATTAAAGCCATTGATCCTTCAGAAATCAAAGAACAACATCCTAAAATAGGCCAGGTACTTATGACCCCTCGAGGTAGTTATAAAGTTTATACGATCATCATAAAACAAAACCATTTCGACGAATTGAACAAGGAAAAGCTGAGAATTGGACTACACAATCTGCGTGTGGCTCTTGAACAAGAAAACATAGAATCCTTTCGAATCTCAAAACAAGGGGACTTGACTAAAAGTTTATCCAAAGGCACCCTGGTAGGCATCCTAAAAGAAATTTTCGATGACAGCAATATCGAAATCACATATTGCTATGGAAGTGTGTGTGTGCCACCAGAAGAAGATCGTGGTCCAATAATAAATGAATACCATCAAAGTAAGATAGGAGGACATGAGGGAGTCAAACAAACTTATGGGCGAATACGAGAAAGATTTACATGGCTTTACATGGATTTACATTTTCATGGAATTGAAAAAATTCATGGAATTTGTCGAATTCGAGAAATTCATGGAATTCATGGAATTCAAGGAATTCATGGATGCCCAGGAATTCATAGAATTCAAGGAGTTCATGGAATTGGAGGAATTCATGGAATTCGAGAAATTGATGGAGATCGAGAAATTCATGGAATTCGAGAAATTCGTGTAATTCGAGAAATTCATGGAACACGAGAGATGCATGGAATATGAGGAAATCATGGAATTTGAGAAATTCATGGAATTTGTGGAATTCGAGGAATTCATGGAATTCTTGAAATTCATGGAATTCGAGGAATTCAAGAAATTTATGCAATTCAAGGAATTCATGGAATGCAAGGAATTCGTGAAATTGAAGGCATTCAGGAAATTCAAGAAATTCACGGAATTCAAAGATTTGATGGAATTCGAGGAATTCATGGAATTCGAGGTATTCATGGGATTTGAGGAAATCGTGGAATTCGCGGAATTCGAGGAATTCATGGAATTCAAGGAATTCATGGAATGCGGAGAATTCATGGAATGCAAGGAATTCATGGAATTCGAGGAATTCGTGGAATTTGAGGAATTCATGGAAATTGGGGAAATCATGGAATTTTAGGAATTCATGGAATTTGAGGAATTCATGGAATTCATGGAATTCATGGAATTCGAGGAATTCATGGAATTCAAGGAATTGATTGAATTCAAGGAATTCCTGGAATTCGAAGTATTTATGGAATTCGAGCAATTCATGGAATTCATGGAATTCAAGGAATTCATACAATTCAAGGAATTCATAGAATTCAAGAAGTTCATGGAATTGGAGGAATTCATGGAATTCGAGAAATTCATGGAATTCAAGAAACTCATGGAATTCATGAAATTCATGGAATTCATGAAATTCATGGAATTCATGAAATTCATGGAATTCATGAAATTCGAGAAATTCACGAAATTCAAGGAATCGATGGAAGTGAAGGAATTCATGGAATTCGGGGAATTCACTGAATTTGAGGAATTCATGGAATTCATGGAATTCAAGAAATTCATGGAATTCGAGGTATTGATGGAATTCACGGTATCCGTGGGATTTGAGGATATAAGGGTATTCATTGAATTCGAAGAATTCATGGGATTCGAGTCATTTATGTAATTCAAGGCATTTATAGATCTCAAAGCATTCATGGAATTCGAGGAATTCATGGAAATCGAGGAATTCATGGAATTCAAGAAATTCACGGAATTCGAGGGAAATGGCTCAATGGTATACATACATGGAATTAAAGGCATTCATGGAATTCAAGAAATTGACGGAATCCAAGGAATTAATGGAATTCAAGGAATTAATGGAATTCAAGGAATTGATAGAATTCAAGGAATTCATGGAATTCGAAGTATTCATGGGATTCCAGCAATTCGTGGAATTCGTGGAATTTGAGAAGTTCATGGAATTGAAGAAATTCACGGAATTTGTCGAATTCGAGAAATTCATGGAATTCATGGAATTTATGGAATGCAAGGAATTCGTGGACTTAAAGGAATTCATGGAATTCGAGGAAGTCGTGTTCATGGAATTCGAGGAATTCATGGACTTGAAGACATTCATGGAATTCAAGAAATTCACGGAATTCATGGAACTGATGGAATTCAAGGAATTCAGGCAATAGAAGAAATTCTTGAAATTTAAGGAATTCATGGAATTCAAGAAATTCGTGAAATTGAAGGCATTCAAGAAATTCAAGAAATTCACGAAATTCAAGGATTTGATGGTATTCAAGGAATTCATGGAATTCGAGGAATTCATGTAATTTGAGGATTTCATGGAATTCGAGGAATTCATGGAATTCATGGAATTGAAGGAATTGATAGAATTCAAGGAATTCATGGAATTCGAAGTATTCATGGAATTCGAGCAATTCATGGAATTCATGGAATTCAAGGAATTGATGGAAGTCAAGAAAGTCATGGAATTCGGGGAATTCACTGAATTTGGGGAATTCGTGGAATTTAAGAAATTCATGGAATTCATGAAATTCATGGAATTCATGAAATTGGAGAAATTCACGGAATTCAAGAAATTCATGGAATTCGGGGAATTCACTGGATTTGAGGAATTCATGGAATTCAAGAAATTCATGGAATTCGAGGTATTGATGGAAATCACGGTATCCGTGGGATTCGAGGATTTAAGGGTATTCATTGAATTCGTAGAATTCATCGGATTCGAGTCATTCATGTAATTCAAGGCATTGATAGATTTAAAAGCATTTATAGATTTCAAAGCATTCATGGAATTCGAGGAATACATGGGAATCGAGGAATTCATGGAATTCAAGAAATTCACGGAATTCGAGGGAAATGGCTCAATGGTATACACACATGGAATTAAAGGCATTTATGGAATTCAAGAAATTCACGGAATTCAAGGAATTGATGGAATTCAAGGAATTGATGAAATTCAAGGAATTGATAGAATTCAAGGAATTCATGAAATTCGAAGTATTCATGGAATTCGAGCAATTCATGGAATTCGAGAAATTCGTGTAATTCGAGAAATTCATGGAACACGAGAAATTCATGGAATTTGAGGAAATCATGGAATTTGAGGAATTCATGGAATTTGAGGAAGTCGTGTTCATGGAATTCGAGGAATTCATGGACTTGAAGACATTCATGGAATTCAAGAAATTCACGGAATTCATGGAACTGGCGGAATTCAAGGAATTCCTGCAATACAAGGAATTCTTGGAATTTAAGGAATTCATGGAATTCAAGAAATTCGTGAAATTGAAGGCATTCATGAAATTAAAGAAATTCACGAAATTCAAGGATTTGATGGAATGCAAAGAATTCATGAAATTCAAGGAATTGATGGAAGTCAAGGAATTCATGGAATTGGAGGAATTCATGGATGTCTTGAAATTCATGGAATTGGAGGAATTCATGGCTGTCTTGAAATTCGTGGAATTGGAGGAATTCATGGAATTCGAGGTGTTGATGGAATTCGCGGTAATCGTGGGATTCGAGGATGTAAGGTTATTCATTGAATTCGAAGAATTCATGAAATTCGTGGGATTCGAGTCATTCATGTAGTTCAAGGCATCTATAGAATTCAAAGCATTCATGGAATTCGAAGAATTCGTGGAAATCGAGGAATTCATGGAATTCAAGGGAAATGGCTTAATGGTATACATACATCGAATTGAAGGCATTCATGGAATTCAAGAAATTCACGGAATTCAAGGAATTGACGGAATTCAAGGAATTCATGGAATTCGAGGAATTCGTGGAATTCAAGGAATTGATAGAATTCAAGGAATTCATGGATTCCGAAGCATTCATGGAATTCGAGGAATTCATCTCATTCGAAAATGTCATGGTATTCGTGGAATTCGAGAAATTCATGGAATTGAAGAAATTCATGGAATTCGTCGAATTCGAGAAATTCATGGATTTAATGGAATTCAAGGTATTCATGGAATTCGTCGAATTCGAGAAATTCATGGATTTAATGGAATTCAAGGTATTCATGGATTCCGAGGAATTCATAGAATTCAAGTAGTTCATGGAATTGGAGGAATTCATGGAATTCGAGAAATTCGTGGAATTCGAGTAATTCGAGAAATTCGTGGAATTCGAGAAATTCGAGAAATTCGTGGAATTCGAGAAATTCATGAAATTCGAGAAATTCATGGAATTCACGGGATTCGAGTTATTCATGTAATTCAAGGCATTTATAGAATCCAAAGCATTCTGGAATTCCAGGAATTCATGGAATCCAAGTCATTTGGCTTAAGATTAAGTTGTTAGAGAAAAGGCAAAGCAAATTGTAGAAATAAGATGTTTGTTTGCCATGGCTCAATGATATGGCTTAAGGGAAATTGCTTAATGATATGGCTGAAGGGAAATGGCTTAATGAGATACATACATGTGATTCGAGGAATTCATGGAATCCGAGCAATTCATGGAAATCAAGGAATTCATGGATTTCGAGAAATTCATGGAATTCGAGGAATTCATGGAATTGTAGGAATTCGTGAAATTGGAGGATTTCGAGGAATTCATGGAATTCATGGAATTCGATAAATTCATGGAATTGTAGGTGTTCATGGAATTCGAGCAATGTGTGGAATTCGAGGAATTCGTGGAAGTCAAGGAATTCATGAAGTTTGAGGAATTCGTGGAATTCGAGGAATTGATGGAATTCGAGGAATTCATGGAAACCGAGGAATTCATGGAATTCGACGAATTCATGGAATTCGACGAATTCACGGAATTCGAGTAATTGGAGGAATTCATGTAATTCGAGGAATTCATGGAATTCAAGGAATTCATGGAATGCAAGGAATTCATGGAATGCAAGGAATGCAAGGAATGCGTGGAATGCGTGGAATTGAAGGCATTCAAGAAATTCAAGAAATTCACGGAATTCAAAGATTTGATTGAATTCGAGGAATTCATGGAATTCCAGGAATTCATTGAATTCAAGGAATTCGTGGAATTAAAGGAATTCATGGAATTCAAGAAATTCAAGGAATTCATGGAACTGATTGAATTCAAGGAATTCATGCAATACGAGAAATTCTTGGAATTCAGGGAATTCATGGAATTCAAGGAATTCGTGGAATTGAAGGCATTCAAGAAATTCAAGAAATTCACGAAATTCAAGGGTTTGATGGAATTCAAGGAATTTATGGAATTCGAGGAATTAATGAAATTTGAGGAATTCATGGAATTCAAGGAATTCATGGAATTCCAGGAATTCATGGAATCCAAGTCATTTGTGTAATTCAAGGCATTTGTGTAATTCAAGGCATTCGCAGAATTGAAGGCATAATGAAATCCAAGGCATTCATGGAATTCATGGAATTGAAGGCATTTATGGAATTCAAGAATTTCACGGAATTCATGGAATACAAGGAATTCATGGAATTCATGGAATTCAATGAATTCATGGAATTCTAGTAATACTTTAAGTGAGAAATTCACATATTATTTAACGAAACGTGACCTAGCTTAAGATTAAGTTGTAAGAGAAAAGGTAGAGAAAATTGTAGAAATAGGATGTTTGTTTGCCATGGCTTAATGATATGGCTTAAGGGAAATGGCTTGATGATATGGCTGAAGGGAAATGGCTTAATGAGATACATACATGGAATTCGAGGAATTCATGGAATCCGAGCAATTAATGGAAATCGAGGAATTCATGGATTTCGAGAAATTCATGAAATTCGAGGATTTCGAGGAATTCATGAAATTCATGGAATTCATGGAATTCGATCATTTCATGGAATTGTAGGTGTTCATGGAATTCGAGCAATGTGTGGAATGCGAGGAATTCGTGGTAGTCGAGGAATTCATGAAGTTCGAGGAATTCATGGAATTCGAGGAATTCCTGGAATTCAAGGAATTCATGAAATGCAAGGAATTCATGGAATGCAAGGAATTCATGGAATGCAACGAATGCGTGAAATTGAAGGCATTCAAGAAATTCAAGAAATTCACGGAATTCAAGGATTTGATGGAATTCGAGGAATTCATGGAATTCGAGGAATTCATTGAATTCAAGGAATTCGTGGAATTAAAGGAATTCATGGAATTCGAGGAAGTCGTGTTCATGGAATTCGAGGAACTCATGGAATTTGAGGAATTCATGGAATTTGAGGAAATCATGGAATTTGAGGAATTCATGGAATTTGAGGAATTCATGGAATTTATGGAATTCTAGGAATTCATGGAATTCTAGGAATTCATGGAATTCAAGGCATTTATAGAATTCAAAGCATTCTGCAATTCGAGGAATTCATGGAATCCAAGTCATTCGTGTAATTCAAGGCATTCGCAGAATGTAATTCATAATGGAATCCGAGGCATTCATGGAATTCATGGAATTGAAGGCATTCATGAAATTCAAGAAATTCAGGGAATTCATGGAATTCAAGAAATTCACGGAATTCATGGAACTGATGGAATTCAAGGAATTCATGCAATACGAGCAATTCTTGGAATTCAGGGAATTCATGGAATTCATGGAATTCGTGAAATTGAAGGCATTCAAGAAATTCAAGAAATTCACGAAATCCAAGGATTTGATGGAATTCAAGGAATTCATGGAATTCGAGCAATTCATGGAATTCGAGCAATCCGTGGAATTCGTGGAATTCGAGAAATTCATGGAATTGGAGAAATTCATGGAATTTGTCGAATTCGAGAAATTCGTGGAATTCGTGGAATTCAAGGAATTCATGGATGCCCAGGAATTCATAGAATTCAAGGAGTTCATGGAATTGGAGGAATTCATGGAATTCGAGAAATTGATGGAGATCGAGAAATTCATGGAATTCGAGAAATTCATGGAATTCGAGAAATTCATGGAATTCGAGAAATTCGTGGAATTCGAGAAATTCGTGTAATCCGAGAAATTCATGGAACACGAGAAATTCATGGAATTTGAGGAAATCACGGAATTTGAGGAATTCATGGAGTCTGTGGAATTCGAGGAATTCATGGAATTTTCTAAATTTATGGAATTCCAGGAATTCAAGAGAATTCATGCAATTCGAGGAATTCATGGAATTCGTGGTATTCATGGGATTTGAGGAATTCATGGAATTTGAGAATTTCATGGGATTGTAGGTGTTCATGGAATTCGAGCAATTCATGGAATTCGAGGAATTCATGGAATGCAAAGAATTCATGGGATGCAAGGAATTCATGGGATGCACGGAATTCATGGAATTCAAGGAATTCGTGAAATTGGAGGCATTCAAGAAATTCAAGAAATTCACGGAATTCAAGGATTTCATGGAATTCGAGGAATTCATGAAATTCGAGGCATTCATTGAATTCGAGGAATTCATTGAATTCGCGAAATTCATTGAATTCACGGAACTCGTGGAATTAAAGGAATTCATGGAATTCGGGAAAGTCGAGGAATTCGTGGAATTCGAGAAATTCATGGAATTCAAGGATTTCATGGAATTGCAGGAATTCGTGGAATTAGAGAAATTGATGGAGATCGAGAAATTCATGGAATTCGAGAAATTCGTGGAATTCGAGAAATTCATGGAATTCGAGAAATTCATGGAATTCATGAAATTCGAGAAATCAATGGAATTGGAGAAATTCATGGAATTCGTGGAATTGAAGAAATTCACGGAATTCAGGGAATTGATGGAAGTCAAGGAATTCATGGAATTCGGGGAATTCGAGGATTTAAGGTGATTCATTGAATCCGAAGAATTCATGAAATTCATGGGATTCGAGTCATTCATGTAGTTCAAGGAATCCATAGAATTCAAAGAATTCATGGAATTCGAGGAATTCATGGAAATCGAGGAATTCATGGAATTCAAGAAATTCACGGAATTCGAGGGAAATGGCATAACGGTATACATACATGGAACTAAAGGCATTCATGGAATTCAAGAAATTCACGGAATTCAAGGATTTGATGGAATTCAAGAAATTCACGGAATTCATGGAACTGATGGAATTCAAGGAATTCATGGAATTTGAGGAAATCATGGAATTTGAGTAATTCATGGAATTTGAGGAATTCATGGAATGCAAGGAATTCATGGAATGCAAAGAATTCATGGAATTCGGGGAATTCACTGAATTTGAGGAATTCGTGGAATTTAAGAAATTCATGGAATTCATGAAATTCATGGAATTCATGAAATTGGAGAAATTCACGGAATTCAAGGAATTGATGGAAGTCAAGGAATTCATGGAATCCGGGGAATTCGGGGAATTCACTGAATTGGAGGAATTCGTGGAATTCAAGAAATTCATGGAATTTACGGTATCCGTGGGATTCGAAGATTTTAGGGTGTTCATTGTATTCAAAGAATTCATGGGATTAGAGTCATTCATGTAATTCAAGGCGTCTATAGATTTTAAATCATTCATGGAATTCGAGGAAATCATGGAAATCGAGGAATTCATGGAATTCAAGAAATTCACGGAATTCGAGGGAAATGGCTCAATGGTATACATACATGGAATTAAAGGCATTTATGGAATTCAAGAAATTCACGGAATTCAAGGAATTGATGGAATTCAGGGAATAGAAAGCATTCAAGGAATTCATGGAATTCGAAGTATTCGTGGAATTCGAGCAATTCATGGAATTTGAGGAAGTCGTGTTCATGGAATTCGAGGAGTTCATGGACTTGAAGACATTCATGGAATTCAAGAAATTCAGGGAATTCATGGAGCTGACGGAATTCGAGGAATTCATGCATTACAAGAAATTATTGGAATTTAAGGAATTCATGGAATTCGAGGCATTCATGAAATTCAAGAAATTCACGAAATTCAAGAATTTGATGGAATTCAAGCAATTCATGGAATTCGAGGAATTCATGGAATTTGAAGAATTCATGGAATTTGAGGAATTCATGGAATTTGAGGAATTCATGGAATTTGAGGAATTCATGGAATTTGAGGAATTCATGGAATTTGAGGAAATCATGGAATTTGAGGAATTCATGGAATTTGAGGAATTCATGGAATTCGAGGAATTCATGGAATTCGAGGAATTCATGGAATTCAAGGAATTGATAGAATTCAAGGAATTCAAGGAATTCGGAGTATTCATGGAATTCGAAGTATTCATGGAATTTGAGGAATTCATGGAATCCGAGCAATTCATGGAATTCGAGGAATTCATGGAATTCGAGGAATTCATGGAATTTGAGGAATTCATGGAATTTGAGAATTTGATGGGATTGTAGGTGTTCATGGAATTCGAGGAATTCATGAAGTTTGAGGAATTCGTGAAATTGAAGGCATTCAGGAAATTCAAGAAATTCACGGTATTCAAGGATTTGATGGAATTCGAGGAATTCATGGAATTCGAGGAATTCATTGAATTCACGGAATTCGTGGAATTAGTGGAATTCATGGAGTTCGAGGAAGTCAAGGAATTCGTGGAATTCGATAAATTCATGGAATTCAAGGAGTTCATGGAATTGGAGGAATTCATGGAATTAATGAAATTCGTGGAATTCGAGAAAATCGAGAAATTCGTCGAATTCGATAAATTCATGGAATTCGTGTAATTCGAGAAATTCGTGGAATTCGAGAAATTCATGGAATTCAAGAAATCCATGGAAGACGAGGAATTCATGGAATTCAATTTATTCGTGGGATTCGAGGATTTCGAGGTTTTCATTGAATTCGAAAAATTAATGGAATTCATGGAATTCGAGCAATGTGTGGAATTCGAGGAATTCATGAAGTTTGAGGAATTCGTGGAATTCGAAGAATTCATGGAATTCCAGGAATTCATGGAATTCGAGGAATTCATGGAATTCGAAGAATTCATGGGATGCAAGGAATTCATGAAATGCAAGGAATTCATGGAATGCAAGGTATTCGTGAAATTGAAGGCATTCAGGAAATTCAAGAAATTCACGAAATTCAAGAATTTGATGAAATTCGAGGAATCCATGGAATTCGAGGAATGCATTGAATTCAAGAAATTCGTGGAATTAGAGGAATTCATGGAATTCGAGGAAGTCGTGTTCATGGAATTCGAGGAATTCATGGAATTCTTGAAATCCATGGAATTCGAGGAATTCAAGAAATTCATGCAATTCGAGGAATTCATGGAATTCGAGTTATTCATGGGATTTGAGGAATTCATGGAATTTGAGAATTTCATGGGATTGTAGGTGTTCATGGATTTCGAGCAATTCATGGAATTCGAGGAATTCATGAAGATTGAGGAAATCGTGGAATTCGAGGAATTCGTGGAATTCGAGGAATTCGTGGAATTCGAAGAATTCATGGAATTCAAGGAATTCATGGAATGCAAAGAATTCATGGAATGCAAGGAATTCATGGAATTCGTGGAATTTGAGGAATTCATGGAATTTGGGGAAATCATGGAATTTTAGGGTTTCATGGAATTTGAGGAATTCACGGAATTTGAGGAATTCACGGAATTCATGGAATTCGAGGAATTCATGGAATTCGAGGAATTCATGGAATTCGAGGAATTCATGGAATTCGAGGAATTCATGGAATTCGAGGAATTCATGGAATTCGAGGAATTCATGGAATTCGCGGAATTCATGTAATTCGAGGAATTCATGGAATTCAAGGAATTGCCAGAATTCAAGGAATTCCTGGAATTCGAAGTATTTATGGAATTCGAGGAATTCATGGAATTCGAGCAATTCATGGAATTCGAGCAATTCATGGAATTCGAGCAATTCATGGAATTCGAGCAATTCATGGAATTCGAGCATTTCATGGAATTCGTGGATTTCGAGAAATTCATGGAATTGAAGAAATTCATGGAATTCGTCGAATTCGAAAAATTCATGGAATTCAAGGAGTTCATAGAATTCGAGGAATTCATAGAATTCAAGGAGTTCATGGAATTGGAGGAATTCATGGAATTTGAGAAATTCATGGAATTAATGAAATTCATGGAATTCCAGGAATTCGTGGAATTAAAGGAATTCATGGAATCCGAGGAAGTCGAGGAATTTGTGGAATTCGAAAAATTCATGGAATTCAAGGAGTTCATGGAATTCGAGGAATTCATGGAATTCGAGGAATTCATGGAATTCGACGAATTCATGGAATTTAAGGAATTCATGGAATGCAAGGAATTCATGGAATGCAAGGAATTCAAGAAATTCAAGAAATTCACGAAATTCAAGGATTTTATGGAATTCGAGGAATTCATGGAATTTGAGGAATTCATGGAATTCGAGGAATTGGAGGCATTTATGGAATTCAAGTATTTCACGGAATTCATGGAATTCACGGAATTCATGGAATTCACGGAATTCATGGAATTCGAGTAATACATTAGGTAAGAAATTCACATATTATTTAGCGAAACGCGACCTGGCTTAATATTAAGTCGTAAGAGAAAAGGTAGAGAAAATTGTAGAAATAAGATGTTTGTTTGCCATGGCTTAATGATATGGCTTAAGGGAAATGGCTTAATGGGATACATACATGGAATTGGAGGAATTCATGGAATCCGAGCAATTCATGGAAATCGAGGAATTCAAGGATTTCGAGGAATTCATGCAATTCAAGGAATTCATGAAATTCGAGGAATTCATGGAATTCGTGGAATTCATGGAATTCGAGGAATTCACGGAATTCGACAGATTCATGGAATCCAAGGAATTCATGGAATGCAAGGAATTCATGGAATGCAAGGCATTCGTGAAATTGAAGGCATTTAAGAAATTCAAGAAATTCACTGAATTCAAGGATTTGATGGAATTTGAGGAATTCGTGGAATTTGAGGAATTCATGGAATTCGAGAAATTCATGGGATTCGAGGAATTCATGGAATCCGAGGAATTCATGGAATTCGAGGAATTCATGGAATTCGAGGAATTCATGGAATTCGAGGAATTCATTGAATTCAAGGAATTCGTGGAATTGAAGGAATTCACGGAATTCGAGGAAGTCGTGTTCATGGAATTCGAGAATTCAAGAAATTCACGGAATTCATGGAACTGATGGAATTCAAGGAATTCATGCAATACAAGAAATTCTTGGAATTTAAGGAATTCATGGACTTCAAGGAATTCGTGAAATTGAAGGCACTCAAGAAATTCAAGGATTTGATGGAATTCAAGGAATTCATGGAATTCGAGGAATTCATGGAATTTGGGGAATTCATGGAATTTGAGAAATTCATGGAATTCGAGAAGTTCATGGAATTCATGAAATTCGTGGAATTCATGGAATTCGTGGAATTTAAGAAATTCATGGAATTCATGAAATTCATAGAATTCATGAAATTTGAGAAATCCACGGAGTTCAAGGAATTAATGGAAGTCAAGGAATTCACGGAATTCGGGGAATTCACGGTATCCGTGGGATTTGAGGATTTAAGGGTATTCATTGAATTCGAAGAATTCATGGGATTCAAATCATTTATGTAATTCAAGGCATTTATAGATCTCAAAGCATTCATGGAATTCGAGGAATTCATGGAAATCGAGGAATTCATGGAATTCAAGAAATTCACGGAATTCGAGGGAACTGGCTGAATGGTATACATACATGGAATTAAAGGCATTTATGGAATTCAAGAAATTCACGGAATTCAAGGAATTGATGAAATTCAAGGAATTGATAGAATTCAAGGAATTCATGGAATTCGAAGTATTCATGGAATTCGGGCAATTCATGGAATTCGTGGAATTTGAGAAATTCATGGAATTGAAGAAATTCATGGAATTTGTCGAATTCGAGAAATTCGTGGAATTCATGGAATTCAAGGAATTCATGGATGCCCAGGAATTCATAGAATTCAAGGAGTTCATGGAATTGGAGGAATTCATGGAATTTTCGAAATTCATGGAATTTTCGAAATTCATGGAATTCGAGGAATTCATGGAATTCAAGAAATTCACGGAATTCGAGGGAAATGGCTTAATGGTATACATACATGGAACTAAAGGCATTCATGGAATTCAAGAAATTCACGGAATTCAAGGATTTGATGGAATTCAAGAAATTCACGGAATTCATGGAACTGATGGAATTCAAGGAATTCATGCAATACAAGAAATTCTTGGGATTTAAGGAATTCATGGAATTCAAGGAATTCATGAAATTGAAGGCATTCAATAAATACAAGAAATTCACGGAATTCAAGGATTTGCTGGAATTCAAGGAATTCATGGAATTCGAGGAATTCATGGAATTTGAGGAATTCATGGAATGCAAGGAATTCATGGAATTTGAGGAATTCATGGAATTTGAGGAATTCATGGAATGCAAAGAATTCATGGAATGCAAGGAATTC
>CAKNXH010058160.1:0-17945 GCA_932178445.1 Andricus quercusramuli | reverse complement strand
AATTCGAGGAATTCATTGAATTCGAGGAATTCATTGAATTCGAGGAAATCATTGATTTTGAGGAATTCATTGTGCTAGTTATTTAATGACGGACTGGCGTGGGGTAGCGAAAGGATCACATTGAATCGTGTCACAGTCGACGAACAAGACCCCAAAACATGTATCACCATGATTATGAAAACACCTCCAAATACCTGTTGTCGAACTCAATCCAAAACTAATAGTCCTAAAGAAAGTTTCACTGGAAGCCGGATCCCAGCAGGCACTCCTTTTGTACCCAAAGAAAGGTTTTGGGTTTTTGTAGAAAATTGGAAGAGATGTAGCCTCCGGAAGCTACGACCACGATCGTTCACCGAACGATCGATCCCGACGCAACCGGAGGTGATACGTCGTCCGACGCGTCACTTCCCACAACACCAGAAGTTGATCGAGTCGGGAAATCGCTAAACAAGCACTCAATGCACAGAAGGTGACGTTAACTTTAATTTAAAGACTGAACCGCCCGAACCGTCCACAAGCAAGACTGGACCTTGAACCGTTGAACCACCCGATCACTGGCCACACTCGCCTACACCTAGGTGAAAACTGAAAAGCCAGAAAGAAGGGGTACAAGTCTCAACAGGGGAGCTTCACACCACCACCCGACTCCCCACTCCCACCAAAGGGAAAGAGCCTGAAACTCAAAGAACAGAGAGAGACCCTCAAGGAGAAAGAGCACTGGGCGAAAACCATTTTACTAACAAGGAAACCTTGAAGGTCGCTCAAACAAGAATGACAACATCAAATAAATTATTAACACATTGAATTTGAAGAATTCATTGAATTCACAGAATTCGTGGAATTAAAGGAATTCATGGAATTCGAGGAAGTCGTGGAATTCGTGGAATTCGAGAAATTCATGGAATTCAAGGAGTTCATGGAATTGGAGGAATTCATGGAATTCAAGGAGTTCATGGAATTGGAGGAATTCGTAGAATTAGAGAAATTGATGGAGATCGAGAAATTGATGGAGATCGAGAAATTCATGGAATTCGAGAAATTCGTGGAATTCATGAAATTCTAGAAATCAATGGAATTGGATAAATTCATGGAATTCGTGGAATTCGAGGAATTCATGGAATTCTTGAAATTCATGGAATTCGAGGAATTCAAGAAATTCATGCAATTCGAGGAATTCATGGAATTCGAGGTATTCATGGAATTCGAGGTATTCATGGGATTTGAAGAATTCATGGAATTCATAGAATTTGAGGATGTCGAGGAGTTCATGGAGTGCGAGAAATTCATGGAATTGGAGGAATTCATGGAATGTAAGGAATGCATGAAATTGAAGGAATTTATGGAATTCAAGGAATTCATGGAATTCAAGGAATTTATGGAATTCAAGGAATTCATGGAATTCAAGGAATTCATGGAAAATGAAGAATTCATGGAATTCAAGGAGTTCATGGAATTCAAGCAGTAAATGGAATTCAAGGAACTCAGGGAATTCAAGGAATGCATCAAATTCAAGGAATGCATCAAATTCAAAGAATTCATGGATTTCAAGGAATTCAGAGCATACAAGGTATTGATGGAATTCAAGGAATTCATAAATTCCATTGGAGGAATTCATGGAATTCCCATAATTCAAGGAATTCATGGAATTCGAGAAATTGATGGAATTCGAGAAATTCATGAAATTCGAGGAATTCATGGAAGTATTGAAATTCATCGAATTTGAGGAATTCATGGAATTCAAGAAATCCATGGGAGTCGAGGAATTCATGGAATTCGAGGTATTGATGGAATTCGATTTATTCGTGGGATTCCAGGATTTCGAGGTATTCATTGAATTCGAAGAATTCATGGAATTCATGGGATTCGAGTTATTCATGTAATTCAAGCCATTTATAGAATTTAAAGCATTCATGGAATTCGAGGAATTCATGGAATCCAAGTGATTCATGTAATTCAAGGCATTCGCAAAATTGAAGGCATAATGGAATCCAAGGCATTCATGGAATTCGTGGAATTGATGGCATTCACGGAATTCATGGAATTCACGGAATTCATATTATTTAGCGAAACGTGACCTGGCTTAAGATTAAGTTGTGAGAGAAAAGGTAGAGAAAATTGTAGATATAAGATGTTTGTTTGCCATATAAAAAAAAATTGATAGCAGTTCGAACTCGAAAGTTCATTGCCTCACTACCCGATTCGGGTAGTGTTTCTAGGTGGATATTTATTACAAGTGTGGGTCCACCACACACGACGGGCGAACAGCACGCAGTATTCCCGGACGGCCACCCATCCAAATACTAACCGCGCCCAACACTGCTTAACTTCAGTGATTTCAGGAGAACTGGTGTTTTCAGCGTGGTATCTAAAGGAACATTATGGAGATTCCATGGTTGAGTTGTCAAGAGGCATAGAATAGAAAAATTATAATAAGAGCCGTGCTCATTGCATACGATTATAGCTATAAAATCATAAATTAGTTTCGACGATCCCGAAGACAATTTTGTTAACTGCAAATTTAGTTTTATGAAATAAGTAGGAGTAAGTAGGGCTTTGTAGCGATGAGAACCCGGTCACTTTGCATAGTATTAAAGCTACAAAATCACAAATCAAGTTCGACGATCCCTAAGACAATGTTGTAAACTGCCAATTTAGTTTGATGAAATAAGTAGGGTTAAGTAAGGATTTGTAACGATGAGCGCCCGGTCCCACGAGGTCATAATTATTCCTGGGCGAACGCAGAGATACAAGCATAACCAGATCGAGAGGACGACCAAGTTTCCCGGAAGAGATTTTCACAATGGGAAATCCCCGAGGCGAGAGGGTAACTGGAAGCGAAAAAGGAAGGAATCGGAGAACGGTCTTTTATTGGTTTGCGCCCTTAGCTCAACCTAAAAATGAAGCTAATTGGGCAAAGAAAAAATAAGGTGTGACTTGGGGGCTCTTGGGGACCTAACTGGAGTGGACAGGCGATACTGGGCTGGTTGTGCTTCGTTCGTCAAAAATCCTAACAGAATTGTGTCGGCTTCGAAAGCGAACACTTGCACTTTCAGTGTTTACCTCGGTTTGACCATTCCATTCAAATGAATAAACAAGAAATTCTGTTTCCTAACTGACAGTTTCCAATTCTTTGCCTGAAATGGCATAGAAGTAAAAAAAATCTTCATAAATATTCAAGTCAACAATTGTTTCGGTACCAAAAAGCTCGAACAATTGCTTTTTTTGGTGCATACTTTGATGACAACTTTGTTGTAAATAAAAATTCGGCTACTTTGGAATCACCTTCCTGTACAGATATAGGAGCAGAAAACGTAGTTTTTAATTATAAAAACCGTAGATACAGTATTCACAAGAATTATTTACAAGTCGCCAATTAAAAATGCATGAAGAAACTTCGATCTGCTCGAGAAATGAATATTAACATATATGACAAAGCGACACTTAGAACGTTCAACCCAGTTCCGCCCAACGACAGGAGACTGAAGACGTTCAAACTAGAATTTATTATGATTATACCAAACATTTAGTATTTAAGAAAACTGAGAAATTGCATCGAATTTTTGTAAAAATTTTGGAGAGAAATTCGATGTTGAAGAAAAATGCATAAATCATTACAATATTGCTATTACTAGGCGAAACAAATTAATGCTCTATTTTGAGATACTTCCCAATTAGGAATTATTCAAAAAATTCAGTTTGAATTACAAGTCGCCAATTGACTTGAATAGACTGCTCCACAGACTTACCAAGTAATCCACTGCAATAGAACGGTGTACTAATTCTATTGCATATTTGCAATCCACTGAAATCGCAGGCATTCAACTCAATTCACAAGCAAATTCTTAAATTGCAATTTTGTTCGAATTAAATTGCGCTTTGCCAGAATTACCGACTGGCAATTTAATTTCGTAATTGCAGTCAATTGATTTCAATTGAATCTTTTTTTGTAGCGTTTGCTCAATATAGCTACTCTTTGTTAGGCGGACAGATTCAATGCATTGTTATTTTTAACGCAGAGCAGAAAGATCTCTCTGGCTGTGTAATTTTGTTTAACTAAGCTATTATTTTTATTTTTGGTTTGCTTCCTTAAGTTTTGAGTTTCTTACTTACTCACTACTCTTTTCTCTTCTATTCTCCATGTTTTATCAGTCTACGTATTAGCAGTATCGTATCAGGGGGGGGGGGGGGGAGTGAGTGTTAGAAGCCCTCCCCTCCTTGACGATGGAACAGGCATATTTACTTAACCGCCCACTTACGGTACTATACATGTATTATTAATTATTATACTGATTGTAACGTCAAATAAAAATTTCAACAATAAATTTTGTAATATGAATAATATAATAATTATATATAATGCAAAATATATATAATACAGGGTTTCCCAGACTCAAGTGTCCGGACTTATATGGCCGTATACAAATTAAACAAATAAATATAAAATTCCTTTTCCAAAAATCGGTTGAAGTTTTAGTTTTTGAGTTATAAAATATTTAAGCTGGTCCACCCTGGCGAACCGGCCGAACGCAAACATTACACTACAGCGTAACGGTAAAGTAATGGTAAAGCAATATGGCATTATAATTGATAAAAGAAATAAAATTAATATGTAAACTGTTGCAATTATAATAAAACGTTGAAATTTACGTTAAATGGCCATGCCGTAATTGCAACAAGTTGCTTTTGCAGCGTTAAAAAATAAAAAAACATAGTGACTGTCATTGCATTGCAGCCCCTGCATATTGGCAACCCGTTAACGGGGCTTCAAATGGGTTGCCAGTCTGCAGGGGCCTGACTTAAATGACAGCCACTTTGTTTTTTTATTTTTTAACGATGAGAAAGCAAGTTGTTGCAATGACGGCATGACCATTTAACGTAAATTTTAACGCTTTATCATAATTGCAACAGTTTACATATTAATTTTATTTCTTTTATCAATTATAATGCCATATTACTTTACCATTACTTTACCATTACTTTACCGTTACGCTGTAGCGTAATGTTTGCGTTCGGCCGGTCCGCCAGGGTAATCAGGAGTGCCGTATAAACAGCCGTGTGCGCGTGAACAGGTTTTCAACGTAGTGTTCTCCCGTCGCTATCCCCACCTTTGCGCTCTCTTCGATAACACTGCGTTGGAATCCCGTTCACGCACACATGACTGTTTATACGGTGCTCCTGATTGGTCCAGCTTAAATATTTTATAACTAAAAAACTAAAAGTTCATCTGATTTTTGGAAAAGGAATTTTCTATTAATTTTTTTCATTCTTATATGGCTATATAAGTCCGGACACTTGAGTCTGGGACACTATGTATAGTAAAATACAATAATTCGTTCCAAACTCTAGATTATTCCTTAATCGGTCTGAAATGAAAAAGCGCTTTTAGGGGAGTCCATATACCACGTGGAGAATTTTTCATCACTTTGCCTCACCCCCTTATGGACAAACATGGTATTTTCACTACTAACCCGCCCCCTGACTTCTCTGTCCATGTGTACTTATTTCGTATTTTATGAAAATTTGGATGTTCGTGGTATTCAAAGGAAGGAATCTAAAAAGAGCGGTGAATTGACTGAAAATTCGGTTTTTTTGAAAATATAAACTTAATGATACAAGAAATAAAGTCCGAACAAAAAGAAGTGAAAATTTCCTCATGTTTTTTTCTTAAAAGAAATCCGCAGATGCAGTATAACATGCGTCCAAGTAGATTTTGGCTAGAAATTTGGTATCGCACTACTGTTACACTGGTCAACAAACTGTAACAATTACAATGTGACTATTCGTAACTTTGTGTAAGTAACCTTGGCACACCTCGTGAACAATCGTGGACTTTTGTTATACCCCCCCCCCCCCTCAAGACAATAACTGTCAATAATTGTCTTATTTAAGGGATAATTGAAAACATGTTTGGAAAGTTTAATGGATGTGCATAATAATGTAGATTTTTCATGATTCAAAAACAATTTTTCCCGCAAGGATGATAAATATGACATTAATAAATGCTATGTCTTAAATTATCCGAATTTTTTCCTGTACGTAGTAACGGACTTTCTGTGCAGCCTTTCAAACCCCTCCCTTCATGAAATCGTGGCTACGCCACTGCGTATTAGGACCCCAGGTTTATTAGGTACTTACTGTAAAATGTCTGTTCTTTAGAGGGCTACTTAGCCTTAGGAACTTTTAAATGAATTACAAATTACAACATTACATCCCATCACATGAGCACATAGGTCACGGTTTGTTTATTAGTATAGCAGTAGTATGATACACAAGGGCAAAATAAATTAAAGACAACTAGTTTCAATGAACATGATCGGTTATTATTCATCGTCGAAAAATTGCATGTCTCTAGCAACTTACACAGGATAACTATAATACAGAAGACACTAACTGTAATCAATAATAATATAATAATTCTAAGAGTCTCAAGAGATGACAAAATTGAGCTATGGATGTTGAAAGTAGTAAGAAAAAGAAAAGTTATAAAGAAAATACATCTACTGAATTTCAGTCAATCGCAATGAATTACATTACGACACGCTCCTTGGTGGCTGCTTAACACTGCTTTCACATTGTAACTAATATATAATATTTAGTAAACTTTATCTGTAGTATACATATATGCGTATATGAATAACATACTTTGACGCATATTCAATAAAACTTTTGCGAATACTTTCAACGAAAATTTTCTGTCTCCAATTGATCAATAGATTAATAAGTTTTCAGATTCTATACTGTTAAAAATAGTACGCAAATGTACGTGCGCGTATCAATTCTCGACAGAGTATTAAATTATTATATATATATATATATATATATATATCTATATATATATATATATATATATATATATATATGAATTTTCGCAGGTAAAAATTTTATAAACTCATTCATCATTTCTCTCCTCTTCGATTATAAGCTCATTACTAGATCAACCGATCCACCCATTCTCTCTACTAGTGGGCATGCAGAGGCGTCGCGTCGGTTTATCATGAGTCAAGGAATGGCCGTGCAATGTACAAAAGACACATTCAACAGAACTTTGGAATGTCTGATAAAATCACTCAGACAGTTAAAAAGGGATAACGATGACGAGTAGGCATAAATTCACTCGCTGCAAGTGTGCATATTATTAGTAACTCTTATAAATTTCGATATAATATATTATATTACTTTTGGCAGGAATGTTTTAACTATATAGTCCCTTTTTATATAGCGTCGGTCTCAAAAGCAACAGAATCAACGTTTAAGTAAGTCGAAATACTTTAAAATTAAGCAAAAGTAAATTTCAGATCAAAATTCCACTTCCCCCGCTCAAAAAAGCAAATACTTTTGCAATTTCAAATAATGCAATTTTCAATATAATATAGCACTGTTACCGGGGGCCGCGAGGTTCCCTTTTACTACACTTAGAATTGATTCTGATGCTGCCTAGACAGCAGAGAGAAATACTATTATTATGTACATGAAAACTAATGGAAAAGCGTCTCTGATCTATCGAGAGCAATCCAAGATTGAATTTGTGTTAATGCCATAAAACATTTATGACTAATTGTAAGGAATGAAAATCGATGTCATCTCACTGTTTAAGAAGGTTCACAACCTCTCGACTCTCGGGAATCAAGAATAGAATTGGAAGGAATAGATTCTATTCTACAAGCTGAGTTAGCTGAGCATGGTGATGCATTAACATAGTACAGGGCATGTTGATTTCCTACGCTCTTAAGAAACTATCGATTATCGCGAATGTATCATGGAACTTATCCGACGTTACAATATAAAAACGATCTAATGACTTTGTGAATAGCTTCATTTTAAGAATAGGCTTTTGAGCATTGTCTAGATACAAGGAGGAGCTAAACAATTAATATAACTTAATGTTACTCGTCTGATGACATTCTCTGACAGCGAATTCGGTTATCTGCACTGATGTACTTCAAAAGCACTCCGGCCTGCTTCGGAGCAGATCAGAGTGCTTTTGTAGTACACCAGTGCAGATAACCGAATTCGCTATAAATATGTTCCAGCGTCAACGCCAACGCCACCAAGCCTGCTTTTCCTTTCCTAATTACATTATTCAATTGACTATCAACTGCTTTTACACGTTTTGAATTTCAATCATTGATCACAAGGGTGGTCACAAAAACTTTATTTATTTGAAGTCTCACTCACTCATTTTGTTATTTTATGAAAAAACATTTTTCTAATTTTTTGAGATTTGTAACAAAGTTTTTGTAGATTGCTCCCGACTCTTAAACTGATTGTGTGAGCAATACGAAGGCTAAAAATTGTATTTTGTGAATAAATGCATCCCCAATTTCGCGCCAAAAGTAAGTCATTAAGACGCTATAGTAACGCTATAGTAACAGTTTAAGAACATGACAAATTATAAACCAAGAATTTTTTTAGTATAATATTTTGTAAATAAATGTAATTTTTTAAGATTAAATTAAAAAATTGTAATTTTTATGACATTTAGTTTGTAAAATTTTAAAGTTTCAATATCAATAATTTTCAATAATTCAATATATAATAATATTTCAGAGGCCTTCCGTTATAGATATCCACTTTTCGAAAAAATATGTGTTAATGACAAAATCATTTTTAATTTCAGAATATGATATTCCATACCCTCTCCATAACAGGCTCGCCGACCCTGATTTATACAACAAGAAATACAAGCTATCACTAATAAGTAATTGATTATATTTCACGTTAAAAAAACAAGTGTTTTATTTTATTCCTCAAATACTTAGAAGTGCTTACTTTTAAGTAAAGTGAACACAGTATTTTACTTTCATTAAGTTCTTGTACAAAATAATTACCATTTTTTGGTGAAACTTTTGAATGGGATACAGGACATACAAAGGGACAGGTCTTTTCTTGAATTAATTAGAAAAATTAAGTAATTTAAATATTGGTCGATAAAATAGAAGTACATGCATTTTTACTTACTCAAAAGTTTCAACGTAAAATATTCATTATTTTAGAGGAAATTCATACGTGATTTAGAAGGAAAATATTATTTTAAACAAGTTTTTAAGATTATAAGCGCTCATTGGGTTAAACATTCCGTCAATTTTCTAGGAATTCTAGTTTTTTTTTTACTAATTAATATAATTTCAGAAACATTTTTTTTATGTACACTTATAAGACCTAAGAAGAAAATTTGGGTTATTTAAAACTTAAGTTGGAAATAATAGTGAAATAACAAATAAAAGTTTAACGAAAGAAAGCGTAGTTCAAATAGAAATATAGAATTAGAAAAAAAGGAAAGCAGAATGGTGGTTGGCAGCCAATAATTCAATTAAATAATATGTACAATTGAAGAACAGAATATGCAAAAAGTATCGTCTGCAAAAATCTCGAATTCGTTGTTCGACTAATGTAATAAACGTAGAGATGCTACGCCCTTAGTAGTCCTTACTTTTTGAAAAAATATTCAACACACGCAGCCTTCACTTCGTCGAGTGCTGAGGGGAAAATAATGGCACCAAATGCATGAGAAAAACTTTATTTTCGTAATATCTTCGTGATAATTAATAATTAATATAATTGTATTGCTTCATTAAATAATTTTTGAAAAATAAAATCTAATTTTCAATACATTTACAGTGAAAAAATGATTTTTTTACGAAGTTAATGACCAAATAAGGTTTAGTGTCATGCATTTGGCCCATTATTTTCCCCTCAGCATTCGACAAAGTGAAGTTAGTTAAAGATTAAATAAAAATACCTAAAGATCCTCAAACGAGAGTTGAGACACGGGTACTCTAATTTTGATTGGTGCCACTGTACTGGAACTAGTTGACTTTTTATTGATTTTGATTGGCTTGAGTTTGCACGATTTTTAAATTATAATTTTAATTGCAAGAGGATTTAATACAGAAAAGAGACAACACTCATAGCAGAAAAATTATGAATGATTTGAAAGGTAATGATATTTATCTTGAAACACATTTATTGCAAATTTGTTACGAACAAAAGAATTAATAAAAAAATAACAACGTTTAAACTCCCCCCCCCCCCCCATAAAAATATGAAAGTTACGACACAGCGGCGACCAGAGGATGGAAAAACGTGTATCAACTCTCCCTAGAGGATCTCTAAAAATATCTCATTCAGAGACTTACTTTCTTTTTTTTCTCGTATCACTTAGCGCTACATATTATCAGGCCCCCCAAACCTCCATGCATTTTACGCGTCAAAGTTTTTTAATAAAAAGTACCTTATTAATCCCTACCGTGGAGCCACATTCACCTTAACACAGGCAAAACCTTCATCAGTGATGATCGTTATATGTTTTTCAGTGCCTGTCGTTTGCTGCCATGTGGTTAAATATCTGAATTATAATCATAATAACTTTTTATAAAGAAATGTTATATTCATCGACGGTAACTATGGAGAGGTAATTCATATCTTTACAATGATTTTATTGGGGTATATATTATATTGGTGTACTCGTTTTAAACATCAAAAGTATTATATGAAAGTATAATAACTTCTGGGCAAGGAGAGCCTAGCTGGAAAAGACGACAAGACGTGTGAAATCAACAGTTATTGTCGAAGACACTAAATATTTATTTACAAGAATCTACGTATTAATCACAATTTAAATATATGTGAATCCGCACGAGAAAAGGGACCTTAAGCAGGAAAATAAATTTTTTGAGTTTTTCAGTGTTCTTTATAGTTTTTGACTAGTTAAAATTTCTCAACTCTTAAACTATGCAAAAGAATCGACATTCACTGAGGTAAAGTACGCTAATTGTGTGAACATTGCGAAGGCTACAAATTTATTTTGTAAATAAATGCATCCTCAATTTCACGCAAAAAAGATATATATATATATATATATATATAAATTATATTTAATTATTATACATATAATGACTTTCATTAAGTTCTTGTCCAAAATAACTACTATTTTGTTGTTGTTATTATTTAAAAATGAAGAAGCTCATTTTTCTCTCAGGCTTAAGATGGCTATTGCCCAATATGTCGAAGGCATTCCTGGTTAGAGTTGGATTTTTTTTTTTTTTTTTTTATCTGTTTAAATATTATGCACGGGGTTTTCCCGGTATATATTATCAGTCACGGACGCATTATTATAATGCAATCAAGTGACCTGATAAGAGCGTGTGCCCTGACATATTGGGCAAAGCCTGGTTTTCACCCCATCATTCACGGACTGGGTTGCAGTCAAGTGCATGATGGGGGGACCTACAGCTTAAGGTGGGTTCCGAACCACCAGAACCTCGGTAAAGGTACATAGAAAAATTTCAAGAGGTACCGGCTCAGGGATCGAACCCCGGACCTCTGAGGTGAAGTCCGAGCGTCTAACCAACTGAGCCACCGAGGCTCTATCTTATTATAAAAAATGAGGAAGCTCATTTTTCTCTCAGGCTTAAGATGGTTATTGCCCAACATGTCGAAGGCATTCCTGGTTAGAGTTGGATTTTTTGTCTGTTTAAATATTATGCACGGGGTTTTCCCGGTAGATATTATCAGTCACGGACGCATTATTATAATGCAATCAAGTGACCTGATAAGAGTGTGTGCCCTGACATGTTGGGCAAAGCCTGGTTTTACCCCATCATTCACGGACTGGGTTGCAGTCAAGTGCATGATGGGGGGGACCTACAGCTTAAGGTGGGTTCCGAACCACCAGAACCTCGGTAAAGGTACATAGAAAAATTTCAAGAGGTAACGGCTCAGGGATCGAACCCCGGACCTCTGAGGTGAAGTCCGAGCGTCTAACCAACTGAGCCACCGAGTCGTCGTTGTCGTCGTTGTAGTCTGTAAACACGATAACATTTGAAAAAATTATCCAATTGGATTGCCCCTTGGCACACTTTATAAGAGTGTAAAAAGAAAGAATGAGTTCATTAGTTCATTATTATTATTATTATTAAGACTCATATATGAGCTGCTCTTTCTCGTGAAAAAGTCAGAATTGATCCATCTCCAAATCTTGAGTCACTATGAGCAGCGAAAGTACACCAGAGCTTCGTTATATGCTCGCGCGACTGCAGGCGATATTAGCTATTCCTAGAATTGCTCGTCCCTACAGTTTCTCAGGGGGCAGGGTGAGAGACGGTTGCGACTCCGCCTATGAAGGGACGCACTGCATTACACCGTAGTCAAGTAGATTGCGCAATGTCATGGAAACGGTTCAGGCGGCCCTGCCTGTTTACGTTTCGCTGCTGGCGATATATGCACAAGGCCATGTTCAGGCAACCCCCAAGATTGAGCATATAACGAAGCTCTGGTGTAGCGTAGTTTTTAGTATTATAGTGATACGGGCTGAACTTTAAGTGCTTGTACTGTAAAAGTTAGCTAACCTACTTAAGGTCGCTTTTCTCGCGCGGGGTCACACATAACCACCACTGACAGCAAACGACCAACACTCACAAACATATAACGATCATCACTAATGAGGGTTTTACCTGTGTTAAGGCGAATGTGGCATCCCAGTAGGGATTGAGAAGATACTTTTTAGTCAAAAATTCTGACGCGTGAAATGCATGCAGCCTTGGGTGGCCTGCATATATTATAATTGAACTATCTTTTCGTGTCCAGCTTCACACCTCTTGGGCCATCCTCTGGACCACCATGAGCGTAGAAACTCTTTTAGACCTCAACACGATTTCCTATTTCACACAGATAATACTAAAAACATTCGTACTTACACTATGTTTACAGTGGAAATTCACCAAGTATTTTTCGAAGTCTTTAATAGCTTTCAAACGCTCGATTAGTATAAAGTTCTTCCTTAATTTGACACATATATTCGTAGACACTGTGGAGTTATTGTATGCTTTGTGATTTGCCTGACTACAGTTTACCCTTTCTACGCAAGCCAGATTCTATTAAGAATTCGTACTTAAATAATTAAATTAAATTGAATTGTCATCATTGAATACATATAAAGATCGGCGAATGTTTGTAATATGGGAAGACATAAATAGACCAGGAAACTATGAATAAAATTATTTTGTATGACACATTCTGAATTTGACTGATACTGGCTCATCGAAACTATAACTGATCAGTAAACATTATTGGAAGAATAATGGGTAAAAAAAACAATAATAATAAATATTGACGAATGGTTTTCACATTGTACAAATGGTACCAATTGTGATTTCCAAAATTTAATCTGAGGCTCGGTGAACCTCTTTCGCTTCATAATACTTGATAAATCTATTGAAATGTAGTAAGTGCTTCGCTTTAATCGGCTCATTTGAAAATGTCTCGATCATCCTTACTGATTGTGCAATCGTCCAGTAGGTGTTTTCACTCGATTGCTTGAAACTTTTGGTATAGCCCCGATGATTTTCACGCGATTTTGCTGTTGTTGCCTGTTATCGCAAAATTGGGGTGGAGGTGCGAAGACGAGCTCATCGGAATTACAAGCTGATGATCCATCTGCGTTGAATTCTGGAGGTGGTGGCACGAAGAGGTCATTATTTTGCTCTTCCGCATCAGCTTCAATGGGTGGAGGAAGCTGAGCTAGACTCACGGCATGTCTCGTGAGCTGACCGCCACCACCATAACTTGCTCTTTTGCTATTACAGGTTTCTTTGTCGGCTAAAACCATCATAGAGTGCTGATGAGCCTCACTGTTTCGTGAAGTATCGTCAAAGCCAGTTGGTGGCCCCACAGGAACATCCTGGTCTGAACTGACACCACTCGAACTGTTATCTCCATCCTCAACGAGAGATTGCTGAGTCTGAAATCAAAAAATTTCAAAATTGTTATAAAATGTCAGGAGGTCAGCGAGAGACGAGTACAAGTGTTTTTTTTGTTACTCTTAAAAAAATATTTAGTTAATCATGCAAGAAATGCAAGACTAATATTGATGATTATTCGATGATGCTATTGACTTCATCGAGATCATTTAAAAGAGAAAATACTATTACAATTAAGGAGATCCTGCTTACGAACTTGAGGGAAAATCGTAATATTCTCTATGCAGTTTCTATTTCACCGCAAATATTTTCGGACATAATTCGGAAATTCAAATTGATAGACCCGAACGAAAAATTACTATTTTTATAGTTTATTAGACCAAAGTCAGGGTGGCCAGTCAAACTTTAGAACAAAATTCCTGGCTATTTTCTGATTTTCCCGGTCAAAAATTATATTTCGGCCCATTGACTTTTAAGCGATTAATTATACAATACTATGTAATGGCTTTATTCATTGTTCGTTGTCATAACTTTAAGGGTGGGAATTTACTGTAAGGTGGAATGTGGAAGACATGGTGTTGCCTTTTTTATACGCTTCGAGTCACATCTACAATTTTAGTTCAGATTTAGACATAAAATAGGGCAAATTATTTTCATTATGAATTATGAATTATGAACGTTTTAACGTATTTAAATAACTCGAGTTTTAAAATAGCCACTTGCAAAATAAAAAAAGACCGCTAGTTTCGAAGATATTGAACAAGATAAAAAATAGTGAAGATCTCGATAATGTTCACTTTTTACAGTGATTTAATTTTTCACGACAAACTGCCAACAGTTCACAGTTATTTTTTATTATAATAATTGCTTTATCTAGAAAATTCTGTTTCGATTCAGTTATTTATGAATTAATTCTCTCTCTTTTGCATGCAGATATCACATTTAAAGAGCTAGAAGGTGCGAAGTTTCCTTATCCTGTTTTACAGCAAATAAATTTGAAACCACTGCAGCTTTGAAGGATTTTTAGGTATGATTTTAAAGCTTGAAATCTAAATTTTCAGTTAAAAGTATTTCTCCTTCTTCAAATGCTTTTCTAAAACGTGAAATTACTTAAGCATTTTGAGTTTTGAGTGAATTCTACTCTTCCAAGTTATAATAAGGATTTATTTTTAGTGTTCAGTTTTCGTCGATTTTTGCCGGACCCTTCCTTGTTGAACAGACTGTAAATATAAAATGATCATCGATCTTACAACGGACGCTTTCCAGGTCAGGAATATAAAACCTCGTAGCCATCTCATCGATTTTATTTAAGCGTAATAAAGTTGTAGTACTTTATCGGCTATGTTTTGTGGCCATAGCATTTTCGAAAATTTTGAAAATTCTGGCAGCTACACAATTTTGAACTTCTAGGCCAACTTTTATTTAAATTTTAATATTTGCGACACTTGTTTTCGGATTTTAATT
Organism: Andricus quercusramuli; assembly: GCA_932178445.1. Taxonomy (NCBI): domain Eukaryota; kingdom Metazoa; phylum Arthropoda; class Insecta; order Hymenoptera; family Cynipidae; genus Andricus; species Andricus quercusramuli. The sequence goes on along the minus strand of CAKNXH010058160.1, from coordinate 2,784 downwards.
AAACTCATATGTGCTTTGTAAAACAAGATGCTGTTTTATATAAAGTACAAAAAAGAACATTTTTTTCGAAATTTTCACATATAAAGAAATTTAAACTATTTTTGGATTGGATTTTTGACGAAAACGCTATGTTTTTTGTGTAATCATATTTCTTGTTTTTTATCTTTCATGAAAAAAATTTTGATGGACACTCTTCTGGTTCGCGAGTTATGAATGTTTATAGAGTAGCAGTCCGATCGAATGCTTATGTCGTGCAGCAGCTAGGCGGACAGCAGGCATTGGCATTACACAATGCGACTGGGCTTTTGCTCTTTAAATCGCGAACCAGATGTGTGTTCATCAACTTTTTAAAGTCTCATCATAATGAGAGGTATTGGTTTTATGTGAAAAATATTACTTATGCGGATTCCGTCAAATGTCGACGTTTTGAGGCCCCCTGAGTCAGAAAAAATAGTGTTTACGTCGGTGTCTGTCTGTCGCTGTCGTCGTTGTCGTCGTTGTAGTCTGTAAACACGATAACATTTGAAAAAATTATCCAATTGGATTGCCCCTTGGCACACTTTATAAGAGTGTAAAAAGAAAGAATGAGTTCATTAGCCGACTATTTTAGACGAAATTTCAAAAAGTTAGAGCATTTTTAAAATTTTGGTGACCATTTTTTGTTCAAAATTTGGAATTTTGATTTACGGCTCTTCGTAGCACATGGAAATTTGAAAAATTTATCCTTATGACTTTTTTTCATGGAAAGAAAATTGTCAGAGCTATAGCAGTTTCAAAATCCAAAAAAAGAAACGAAAAAGAACATTTTGAGCCAAACAACGCACGATATGAAAAAAGTCACGATAAGAAAAGTGTTTCTTTTTACACGTCCTACAAGATTATCATAACGACTTTTTGAATTTTTTTGAAAAATTGAAAATTCACTTTTTTATGGCACAAAAATAATGAAAATCCAAAAATTTAATTTTACGGACAAACCATGCAAGATACGACAAATGATGATTAAACAAAAATTGTGCACTCAAAAAAGATCTACAAATTTGTTATGAGTCACTTTTTGATAGAATGTGTAGTTTTTGTATTATTTGAAAAAATAACATTAACAGTGAAAAAATCAGCCCGATAAGTTGGGCACATTCTCATCAAAACTTTGCTTTTATTTAATTTCTTTTTCATCTCGTCTGTTTTTTTTCTTCAAAATATCTCATTGTTTTTCCAGATAAGGTATTAGATTTGTGTAAGATTTGACCCCCCCCCCCCCGGGTTTTTGTCAAATGTCCATTTTTTAATAATCAGTTAAAAATTTATTATATATATGTTCCAAAAACGACTTAGATACTTTTATTCTCCCCTTTTCAGCTAGTTGGAAAAAATCTTTTAAATTGTATGATTTATTAGAAAGATACGGAAATATACGCTGAAGTCATGGAATTTCTTTCTTCATTTGATATCAAATACAAATTTAATCATTTTTATCTGAAGAACATAGAACATAACATATAGTCGTTGCGAAGCGCGACGACCAAATATCGAGCGCGAAGCGCGAGTGTCTTCATTTAGAATGTGTACTTTAAGGTCGATAGAACTTCAAGTAAATTAGTTCTTCTTTTTATGTAGAACTGACTTAATTAAACCAAAATCAAGACATAACGATGAAGTTTACTATGAGAGTATTAGCTCGCAAAGCGCGCAATAGCCGATTTCCGGTTAAAAATGTCAACATAACTGTTCTCTACCCCAGGTATTGAGCCTGTGTGTGTGGGGGGGGGGGGGGGGATCACAGTGCGTAGTGAAAAAAAGGGGGGGGGGGGGATCGCGGGAGCAACGGTGCACTGCTCGGCGATTGCCGTCCCACGTACGAGAGGGGAAAGAGAGAGGGTATCAAGCGGGTCTCTGTGTCTGAGAGGCGGCGCGTTCCCGGGCGCGTTCTGCGAGCCAGGCGTCGAACGCTCGCATGTCCCGCGGGACGTCCTTCTGGCTAGTGGGCGGCGGGAGATATACTCTCTTGATCTCGCCCTTGACGAGCTTCCTCCACGCCGTTAGCCCGTCCATGCGAGAAGGGAGAAACAGTGCGGAAGCAACTGTCCCTCGCGGGCCGTCAAAATAATTACTACAATTATGTCCTTGCGGACCGTCAAAACGATTACAATTATGCCCTTGCGGGCCGTCAAATTAATTATAATTATGAGCCTATTCTCTTAGCCCGAGAAGCGGCCTAGGAGGATCCGACGTGAAGCGTCGGGAACCTGAGGTCGGCGGTGTGGTGGTGAGCCTAGGAGAGACGGAGAGAAAACCTCCGGGGACCGGTCGGCGCACAGGAATAACACCTCCGGATCGGGAGTCTCCTCTTCTGCCCGCGGTACTGGTGTAGCTCGCCCGGGCGGGGTGCCTGGCGGTGATGGGGTGCGTTCCGGTCGAGCCGGCGAGCAACCGGGCTCATCAGCTGCACGGGGTGATCCGGGGGTATCCGGGACCCGGAAGCGGATGAAAGCGGCTGGTGCGGGTAATTCCTCCGCCGGAGGAACACGCAGAGCCGGTGGCGGTGACTCGGAGACGCTGCTAGTGGTTGTTTTCACAGGCGAAGGGGTTGCTACCCGCGGCAGTGAATCGGGGTCGCGACAGTCGACCTCCGCGGTTCGCCTCCGTTGTACAACCTCCAAAGGTGGGAAGGTGTACCGAGGTCCGTCGATGAATTTGGGTACCCTCAACGTCAAGGGTACCGTCCGCTTGGCATGCAGGCGACGCTGACGTGGGTCCTTCGTGTCGGGGTGGCCGCGTCGTATT
>CAKNXH010058159.1:20316-37320 GCA_932178445.1 Andricus quercusramuli | reverse complement strand
TTAAATGGGAAACTTCAAGTCAATCCCGGCACCTGTTGAAATTAAAATAAAATTAAGGAATTTCGTTTTTCGGATTTGGAATAAAATGGGGGGATTGTTGCCCTCTAAAAAGAAAAGTGTTTTCGAGCCACCCTATTGTACACGGTGTTTCATGCAGGCTTAGTTGCAGGGATTTTACACAAGGACAGATTGTAGGTTCAAAGATAGGAATTTATGTTGAAGACGGCTGTAGTTTCTCTACGTACGATTTCTTACAGGAGCTGCGAATGGTTCTAACGCGGGATTTTATGGAGGGGGGCTTAAAGGTTTGAACGGAGGATTTTATGTAGGAGCAAGTCATAGGTTCAAATACAGGATTCTATGTAGGGGCAAGTCATAGGTAACTACGTAGGATTTTATTTAGAGGCAAGTCGTAGGATCGTACGTAGGGTGAAATCAAAGGAACCCATATAGGTTCCTATGAAGGAACCTATATAGGTTCCTTCAACTTTACCCGTTTCATTTTCCTATAGTCGTTCTATGTATGACAGCGTATAGGATCCTATACGGAAGCCTATATAGGATCCTATAAAGATTCCGTAAAGGATCCTATATAGGGACCTATATAGGTTTTTTCAGTAGGGTATTTATAATAACATGAATTCCTGCGTAACATTTAAAACATTGTACGACAATATTATTAAACACAATATGTATAAAGATAATAAAATTCTATTCATAATTTAAATAAAACCAATATTTACCTATACCTCGAGGTCTGAAAAGAATAATAAATTAAATGAACAGAACTTTGGAGGTTACGATTACCGGTATCCCGGTATTAAAATGACAGCTTCATTTATTATAATTGTTAGCTACTTTTTCGTCTACCTAGTAAAGACTTTTGTTGTTCCGGCACTTTTAACACTTCATTTTATCAGAAATACGTGAAATGGCTCATGTCAACACAAGGTCTTGAGATTACATAACCTCACTTTTTTCCGGCGAGGCAGGGGTGCCAATGAATGAAATCATTCCCGAATTGCATGGTCTGGTCATTGGCACTGGAGTGCCAACGACTAGAGACCATACTTTTAATATTAATTTCCATTGGCACCCCCCCTAAAATTAATAAATAAATTATTGCCGAGGTTCATTCCTTATTTTGATTATATTGCAAGTATTTCTTTTCAATATTCACAAAAATTGGAACAGATTTACTTGTTCACAACGTTGTTTGAACAAAATTAAAAAATGTTGTCAGCTAAACATTTTCTTTAGAAAACCGGATAAATTCTTGGCACCCTAAGAACTGAAGTGAATTCATTATTTTATAACTAAATTTGACATTATTTTGTATGAATTATATATGTCGGTATACGCAGAAATAATGGTAGAATTAAAATAATACCATCAAAATACGATAAATGTTTGCATTTTCTTAAAATTTAACAAAAATGAGAGAGGGTGCCAATAACTGGCGCAGTGCCAACCACTAGTGCTCTTACCCTATTACTTTTTTGCAAAAAAAGCAAAAAAAAATTAGATTTTTTTTTAATTGCCGCCATTTTGTTTTCTTGGCAAGCAAATGAAAAAAACTGCTACCATCGGTTGATGTATATGCATAGAATATGTGGTATAAATTTTAGAATAATCGATTCGGTAGTTTCGGAGATTTTTTAACAAGCGGTAAAAACGTGGTTTTGAGGCAAGTGCCATTTAAATATATATAGAGCGCATAAAATAAACTAAAAACAATTTTTTTAAGTAATCTAAGAGTATATTTTTCAAGCATAACAAACTCTACATCAATATCTTTCTTCATGTTAAAAAAAAAATTACAAAAAAATCGCATTTTTTCGCGTGGAGAAAGTAGAACCTTGTCGTAATGGAATAATTATAATTAAAGCTTTCAAGTATTAATCATTCTAACAATAACTAATGATTAAACGATGTAATTATTAATTATGAGTCCCATAATTGATAAATAAATACTTTAATTAGTAATTAGAAACTTAAAATAAATATTGCTTTAAGTATAATTGTATAATTGCTTAAGTAATAAGTATTGGTTTTATGTGAAATCGGGCATGGTCGGTTCGAAAAAAAGATCAGATTGGATTGTGGTTTGGCACACTTCTTTAGGGTCTGAAAAGAAAGAACAATTTGATTAACCACCTATTTTGTATCAAAATGCAAGAAGTTAAAGCAGTTTGCAAATTTTTGAGACCATTTCTTTAAAGATTTAAAAATTCTACTTTAGGCTATTCATATAATACTTGAAAACTCAGACAATGTATTCTCATGACATTTTTCGAGGAAAAAAAATTTATCATAGTCACAGTATTTTCAAAATTAAAAAAAAAAAACGAAAATGAACATTTTAAGCGGAACAACGCGCGATATAAATAAAGTCGAGAAAAGTCCTGAAAAAAGTCCCACAAGATTATGATAACAACTTTTTTAATTTTTTCGAAAAATGAAAAATGCAAAATTTGATCGCACAAAAAATAATGGAAAATTAAACATTCCAATTTGCGATCAAACTATGCAAGATACAAAAAAGATAAGAGGACAAAAATTATGCACCCAAAAAAGGTCTATTTCGTTATTGATCACTTTTTGATAGGACGCTTAGTTTTTGTTTTATTCGTGAGAAATAACATTAAAAATAAAAAAAATTAATTTTTGGACGAACGACACAAGTTGCAACAAAATGTATAATAACAACATTTTTCGTATAGTATGAGCTTTTTTTTAATTGTGAAAACGAGACAATTAAAATACGTATGTTTCGATACCAATACATATTATGAATTGTGATAACATACATTTATTGAAATGATAGATTTTTCAGGGTAGCTGGGAATGAAAATTAGTGTAAAATAAAGAGTAAATATTGATGTAATCATGAGAAATAAAATGCGGCTGCGAAGTATACCAAAATGTAAATTTATGTTTTCTGTTACAATGAACAACTTTTTAACCTACCGTAGCCTTATATTTCGAATTAAAACCTCATCGAAACAATGTATCTTTTCTCAAAACTTTCAGAGCAGCTATTGATTAATCACTTATGGTCTTCGAAAGTTCGTCAGAAGATCAATTCACGCGTGTCGAAGACGCTAACAATTACATCAAATGCCGTACTGTTATATTCCTAATATAAAAAAATCCTTTTGTGAAAAAGGATACTAATTTTGTTGAAAAATTTAAAAACGATATTGGTAGGTTATAAAACATCATGAGAAGTTCTCAATTTTGGCAATCGACGTGTCTCGAAGACGCAAACAAACATATCGGATACAGTACTATAGTACTCATGATATGAACAAAGTTTTTCTCATATAAACATACAAACATATAAAATATTTTTTTTCTACAGAATATTTAGCAATTTTTAAAATAATTTTTATTTGTTTAAACAATTTTTGTTTGTTTAAAAATGTTTGTTGATGCTTATTACCCGAAACTCATTTGAAAAATTATTAATTTTAACGAATATGATCTGAAAAATAACTACTCATAACAGACTGCAAAAATGGTTTATATTAATGATGATTAATGATTAATAATTGTTTAAATAATTTCAAAGTATCTTAAGCAAGATAATTGATATTACTCTTAAATACCTTTAATTGTGTCATTAATTCCACTAAAGTAATAATGCTTCTCGCTTTACAGGGGGAAAAAATTGTTTAAACAAATCAAAATTGTTTAAATAATTACCAAACATCCTTCAAAAATATATTGCTTTCAACATTCTTTAATTGTGTCATTATTTTCAGAAAATAATAACTTTTTACGATTTTAGGGAGAAAAAATTGTTTAAACAAATGAAAATTGTTTAAAAAATTACGAAATAAGTTGAACAAGAACTACTACCCTTGACATTCATCAAGTTTGTACGATTTATTCCGAAAGATAATAACTTTTCACGATTAACAGGAGAAAAAAAATTGTTTAAACAAATAATAATTGTTTAAACAATTTTCAATTATTTCAAATATACTTCAAAACTCGTCACTTTTCGATTAAAAATAATTCATTTTGAAAATGTTTTCAAAAATACCGTCTTTAGCATGAATTTTATAGAAAACTGCTATTTTGCATTTTTTGGGGCATTTTCCGAGCACAATTATAGGGGTTCAGGTGTGTCAAAATTAAAAGCTATTGAGTGGAAATTATTCCTTAAATACTCCTCAAGAGGTGACAATACTTTAATTGACAAAAAATTTATAACAAGTACTTCTTTTTTCCATTTTTTTGAAAATCGAGCTTTTCCCATTTGAAACCCCATATTAATTTCAAAAGCCCAGGGGCACGGGTTAACGTTGAAAAAAAAAAAATACGGAATTTCTTTTTCCGGAAAACGAACAAAATGGGGGGGTTTTATCACCAAAAATCGAAAGTCGAATTTTTGGACCACCCTAATGTATACCTTTGAGCAATTTCCCTTTCGAGGTAGGCGTGACACTACCCGATTCGGGTAGTGTTTCTAGGTGGATAGTTTCTTGTCGTAAATAACTACAAGTGTGGGATCACGACACCCACGGCGAGCCACCAGCACGCAGTATGGTATTTCCGAACGGTCACCCATCCAAGTACTAACCACGCCCAACACTGCTTAACTTCAGCGATCTAACGAGAACTGGTGTTTTCAGCGTGGTATGGCCGTTGGCATATAAACATATAAACCATATATAAATATAAACAGAATAAACCATTTTTTGAAACTTCATAAATCGGTACTGGTAGGTCATAAAAGTTTCAACAATAGGTCGATCGATGAGTCTCAGGGACGCGAACAAATACGCTAGATATCGTATTGTTGTATTTTGAATATCAAAAAAATTTTCTTTTTACAAGGTAAAATTGTGCTTTTCAAATCTCTAAACACAAGAAAAAATCTACCTCTAAATGGTCGATCTAGCTCAATATCCTATCAGACCTGTATATCAATCGGAGCTACACCTCATCCAAATTTCATGATTGTAGCTCTTTCACTTTTCGAGATACGGTGAACAGAAAAAAGTTACACACACATAAATACACTCACACATGGATATTTTTTCTTAAATTTTATTTTCGAGCTCCTGGGGTCGAATTATATCAAAATATGTCAACAAGGTATATTTGAAAATTTTGGTCATTGCAAACCTCCCTCCATAAGGAAGCAATTATTTCATTCCACACGAAATTTATATTTTTCTTGATTCCCATACCAAATTCAAGTTGATGACGAATCAATTAATAAGTTAATTATTTAAAAACAGACAATTGAATTATAACTTCATTAAAAAATAGTTAAAAATCAAGTTTTAATCGTCAATTTGAACAATTAGAATTAAAAACTAAATTTCAATTGTCAATTAGAATATTTTTAATTAGAAATTACATTTTAATTTTCAATTAAACAAATTTTAATTAGAAATAAAATTTCAATTCTTAATTAGAAAAATTTTAATTATGAATTAAATTTTAATTCACAATTACAAAAATTTAAATTAGAAATTAACTTTTAATTCCTAATTAGGAAAATTTTAATTCGAAATTAAATTTTAATTCTCATTCAAAAAAATTTTAATTAAAAATTAAATTTTAATTCTCAATTGAAAAAGTTTTAATTAGAAATTAAATTTTAATTCATAATTTGAAAAATTCTAATTGATAATTGAACTTTAATTATTTAATTGTTAATGGACTAATTACTATTTTTGCAACCCTGGTACTAATTAACCAATTGAGCATTTTAACGTCTCCATTTTTTTGTGTTACGACGGCTTATTTTTTTCTAAATTCTGCAAATTTTTATTTTTATTTTTCTGAATTTCGTCCAAAACTTCAAAATGTAGAATGAGGTATACGCTATACTTTTGTGCTCTGATGAAAACTTTTCAAGGAATACGAAACCATCATTAATTTTTGATTTTTACCCCCCGGAGTCCCTTTCAAGGTGTAACAAAAACTACCCCATGTAAGTACAACAAGGATTTTTCAGAATATTGCCCTTAATTATTACGTTTTTCTTATTTTTTCATAGATCCACATGAAAAAATTAATCTCAAGATTTTATGTACTTTTTAATCAATTTTTAATTGTTTAAACAATTTTATTTCCGTAGAATATCGCGAATCAAGGGTATTTTATCAATACCCTCACAACAAAATGATATCCTTGGCATATCCCTAGGATATCTCGGCAGGATATGTGATATCCTGAAAAATGTCCCAAAAATCTCCCGGGATATCCGTGGCATATTCCAGGGATATCGAGATTTCCGCTCCTGAGGATATCGTGACAGAATATCCTAACGATATCCCACAAGAATGTCCACAGGATATCCCAATACCATAGTAAAATGTCCCACGAATATCCCGATATTATAATAAAAAATTCTGCTGATATTCTAATTAATTACTAGGGGATTAAAAATTCAAGAAATAAGAAGGAATATACGTATAAGAACAACAATTTTATTGCTTTTAATCAATTTTTTATGTATATTTTACATGTATTAGGTATATAAAGGCTCGCTGGAGGTTAGATATATCTGCGTGGAAATGGATAAAACTCATGAAAAATTTGATGTTTTAACTAATTACTTTTATTTTCCATTTTACTCAATAAAAATTTGTATTCATTACATTTGTGACTAATGATTTGATTTCCATTGTAAACTAATTAAATTCATTAAAGTATATACATTTATAAATTTTGTGCACTTTTAAGGTTAAGTTAACTGTAATGAAGAAAAAGCCGGTCGGCTTTTCGAAACTTCTAATCTTTTTAAACCTGCAGCTTGCACTGCTTGCATGCATGATTCATTGAATTTGATATACCTATACTAATGTAAAATTTGTTTACCTTTTTTATGATTTTGCCAAATTTTGATTATGTATAGTCAACAACATGTCATAAGTGTTGAAAAAGACTAGACTGAAAAGTTATGAAGACGGCTCTACATACTATCTTCGATTCTTATTTTTTTTAGCTTCAGGGGAATATATATTTTTTTTTAATAATGCTGAGTTTGTTTATTCAAAGCACAGTGAGTATACATTATTTGCAAAGGGTACATATATGAATTTTTTATAATATTATAAAAAATTATATTATTAGGATATCTTGGGACATCTTGGGGACATCCTTGGCATATCCTGCATTTTAAATACGGGACATCGTAAGAATATCCTAGGATGTCCCGAATTATGGAATTTGAGATATCTCGGACTTTGAAAATTGGGACATTAATGGGATATCCTCAGCATATTCTGAGATATCTTTGGGACATTCCAAGGATATCGAAATTTCCGCCCCGTAGGATATCATTCGTGATGTCCCTGGAATCTCCTGGGATATGCCTGCGATATCGTGGGAGATAAATGGGATATTCCACCGATATTCCTTGCTGTGAGGGTAGTATGGTCTATTTAATAAACTTGGAGAGTATATTTTCTTATTTATATTGTTTGCTTACTGTTTAAACGATTTTTGTTTATTTAAACAATTCATTATCTCGTAATATTCAAATTAAAGGAATTTTCTGAATGCCTTGGCTTAATTTATGAATGTGAAGAATTATTTCATTTTAGTTCTATATTAATTGTTTAAACCATTTTTAACTGTTTAAATGTAGATTTTGACAGGAAAAACGTAGACAAACTTTTTTTTGTTGCTATTTTTTCAATGAGTTCCACTACTTTCTCCTAATTCTTAGATTTTTTAACCTACTGCTAATTGTTGAAACAATATTTATTTGCTTACAAAAATTATTATCTTATCTCGCAAGTTAATAAATGTGAACAACTATTTCTGAAGATTTTTAAATAAATATGAACAATAGAAAAAAAATAACATTCTTAGAAATAGGTATTCGCATTTATTAATTAGGAAATAGCACTCAGATCATACCTCTAATTTGCGATATTGTAAGATAATCATTTTTTTAAACAAATAAAAATAATTTCAACAATTAGCAGTAGGTTAAAAAATCTTTAAAAAGTATAATTTTATTATAAATATACACAGTATATATGTATGTAAGTCCGGATATTGTTTAAAATACGTATTTGCTACTCTCATTATAAAGAAAAAGAAATATCATACCAATAGTCAAAATACATCTGACTTTTAAAATAAAAATCTTAAAAATCATTTCCACAATTCTTTACTTCCTAGCGCAAAGATGTTCTTTTTTTTGTATCGAAGATACTGATCAGAAAATTGTATATACAATTTTATCGGTATGAAAAATTTATTTAAATTTTTTAAAGCGGAAGATTTTGAAAAATGCTTTTCAAATTGATAAATGTGGATAACTGAGAGGATTTCTTATGTAGGAACGATAAAAGCAAGATGTCAGAAGAAAATCAAACTTCCGAAAAACTGAAAAATCTGGAATGTCCTTTTACTTGGGGACTCGATGAGATTATTGGCAATGAGGATAATGAAATTGTTAATGATTATGAGGAATCGAGAACTCACGTGAACGACGAGCTGGATCATATTTTATATTTTTTGGACCTGGGACTTAATGAGATCAAAAAAACATTTTAGTTTTTTAACTTTTAAGTTTATGAGAATGCTTTAAAAGAAGATTTCACTGAATCGGACGGAAATTTGAAGTTGGCGGAAATACAATTGGAAACAATGAAAAATGACGAGTATCATTGTTTTAATTTGACAAATTAAAATTTTTCACAAGAATCAGGGTTGCTACAAAATCCTAATTTCAAAATTCTCTGAATTTTCCCTGATCAATTTTTCATTTTCCTTGACCATCAAAAATTATTTTTTCAGGTATAAGAACAACCTCACACCTAGCTAGGAGACCAATAATGTTAATGCAAAACAATTTATGTTCCTGAATTTATCTTAAACGCTTTAAGTGGCAACAGCAGACTTTACAGCCAAAATGCTATCAAACAGGAGAAATAGGGTGAGTTTTCACGAAAACAGGTGAATAAATTCTTTTGAATAAAATTAATGTCACCAAAAAATTTGTATTAACAATCAAAAAGTTGTAGGTACTTTCAAGCAAATAGACGATTTTTTAACGAAACAGTTGAATTTTATACAAAAAAAAAAATAATAATTTTAGACCAAACATTTGCATTCATAACCAAATGGTTGAACTTCCAAGCAAAACAGGCGATTTTTCAACCAATTAGTTGAATTTTTAACCAAACATTTAAATTTTCAGCCTACACAGTTCAGTTTTCAGCCTACACAGTTGAATTTTCAACCAAATAGTCGACTTATCAGAAGAAAAAAAAAAGATTGAACATCAACCAAAAACAGTTGCATTATTAACGAAATAGTTGAATTTTTAACCTAAAAAGTTGTATTTTTTAACAGACAGTTCAATTTTTAACCAGATAGTTGATTTTTCAAATGTAAAAAATAAATTTTCCACCTCAAATGGAACAGTTGAATTTGCAACCAAAGAGATGAATTTTCATTTAAAATGATAAATATCCAACCAACAAAATTACTGTTTAACCAAGCATTTTAACTTTTTTTCAATTATTTGAATTTTTGACCAAAGATGAATGAAGATTCATCCAGATTGTTGAACTTTGAAACCAAAAGACAAAAATAGTTGAATTTTCAACTCAAAAATATGAATTTTCAAAAAAACGTTAATGTTCAACCAAATCGTTACATTTGTAATAAAAAAATAGGAAACTTCAACCAAGAAGATTAGTTTTCCAACGAAAAAGATGAATTTTCGACTAAAAAATATCGAATTTTAACCAAGAATGAAAAAGTTACATTTTCGGTAAGAAAATTAATTTAAACCAAAATAAAGAATTTTCAATAAAATAGTTCAAGTTTCGACCGAAAAAATGAACCTGCAACCAAACAAATTAATTCTTAACATATTGGCTCAACTTTTACCCAAGTAGTTGAATTTTTATTATAAAAAATCAATTTTCGACTATAAATGGAATAGTTACATTTTCAATAAAAAAATTTTTCAACTTTAACTAACGAGATATTTCAAATGAAATAATGAATCTTCAACTGTAATAGCTAAATTTTTAGTTGCAGGAAATTAATTTTTTATCAAAAAAAACAACGAATTTTCAACCAAAAAGAAGAATTTTCGAATAAAATGATGAATCTTCAACAAAAAAAAAGTTTTTTTCTTAATAAAAAATGTAGTTCAAATGTTAAACAAGTAGTTGAATTTTCAACAAAAATAAATTATTTTTAACGAAAAAAGATTAAGTTCCGACCAAAAGAGATGAAATTTCTCGAATTGTTCCTAAAATTTTGAATGGTCTTCAGAAATGAAAAAATTGCCTTAACATTTGAAAGATTTTCTTCTACATTTTTAGAAATCTTTTTAAAAATTTTGAAATCTTTTTACGTTTTCCTTAAAGATTAACTTTTCAAAATGAAAATTCATTTCAAAATTTTCCAGGAATTTTTAGATATAGTATACTATCAATAAATATTAATATATTAATTTTTAAATATTCAGTATAAATATTTTAATATTTTAATAATTAATATATAATATATAAACTATAAATATTTGTAGTTGATATATCTATAGATATTTAAACGATAAAATTTTTAATTTCAAATAAAAAACAGTTGAATTCAACCAAAAAAGTCGAATTCCAACAAAATAGTTGAAATTTGTACTAAAATAATTGAATTTCCAACAAAAGGGTTGAATTTTTAAGACAAAAAAGCGAATTTCCTATAAATCAGTTGATCATTAAATTAAAAAATGTGATTTTACAAGAAGAAAGTTAATTTTCAACCAAACAGATGAATTTTCGATTTTTTACTTGATTGTTGACTAAAAAAAAACGTATTTTAAACAAAATAATTGGATTTGGAACCAAATAGTGGAATTGTTAGCTAAAAGCGATAAATTCTGGACCAAACTTATATCAACAGACTTTTTAATTTAAAAGTTTTCATTTAAGCGGAAAACAAGAAAAAGGGGATTTTTCTTGAAAACGGGGAAAAATAGGAATTCTTCAAGTTTCTTCAGTTTATCAAAAGTTCAATGACTTTTTTAGGTTTCCCCTGGCAGTCTATCACATTCCCTGACTAGCTTTATTTGTTTTAGAGTTTCCTGACCTGTAGAAGAAACGAATTTTCAACAAAATACATGAAGAAGATGAGAAGATTAATTTTCCACTACAAAACGCGAATTTTCAAATAAAAAAGATACATTTCAACTGCAAATGTGCTATTCAAATCTTCAGTTGAAAAAATGTTACTTTCCAACCAAAAAAGAAACGAATTTTCAACGAAATAGTTCAATTTTTTACAGATAAGATGAATCTTTAACCGAAAAGACCAATTTTAAAAAAAATAGTATAATTTTGAACCAAGTTGTTAAATATTTCACCATGAAAGATGTGTTTTTAACATAATAGTTGCATTTCAAAAAAAAAAATAATAAAATTTTCAACCAAATAGTAGAACGAAAAAGCGCGAAAAAGGAGACATTTCTTGAAAGCAGGAGAATAGCAGGAGAAAGCAGGTATTCTCTTAAAAGGGGAAAAGAGGGGAATATGGGAAAGAGTGTGAAGTCTGAAAATAATATGAAAGTGATTTTTAAGCTTAATAAGCTTTTATTGAACTGTACAGTTGCAGGGACACCTTTCGCAAAAGTCGCAAACTTTCACATAAAATTCATCATCGAGAAACGTACTAAACGCTACATTTTTAAGTTCTGAACGTTGCTTCCACTGGAGCCAACCCCCAAAGCCCGTTACCAACTGTAGATTTTGGCGTGACCCCTCCCCCTGAAATTGTTAACATAGTTTATGGACAATCCCTAATATTTGTTTTATTTCATTTTACTTTCTTGCCTTACTTATTTTTCCTTCTTTCTTTACATTTTTAGTTTCTTTATACACCCAATATATCCCCCAATTTTCTACCCCCCCCCCCCCAAAAAGGGGGGTTGGCACCAATGTAAACGTGCTAAGAAGAAGAAGTTAAATATGCCGTAGGTATACCATTTACGAAGTATTCGCAGTCGGGAAAGGACGTGATTCTCAACAAAATAGGTAAGTGAAATTAATGGCATAATAATTAAAAAAAAGAATAAAAACACTGATCTACCAATATGTAGATAAGTATTGTTATTTTTTTAAACAAAGGTGATAATCTGATATGATCTTTAATTCCTTTTCCAAACAAAATCTTTACCTCGAGGTTGTTTTAATTTATAATAAAAAGAATTCAAACTGAATCCATTCGAGTACAAAGTTATATCTTGATTGATTCTATATCTTCCGGATAAGGACATTTTTTTATTTAAAAAAATGTTAGATCGAATCCATTTAAAATCAGGCAGAACACCCTCGAAGTCGCAGAATTTCTTAGGACGAAATATTTTGTTTTTTTAAAGGACATTAGGCGGAAAGGATTTTTTCTGATTTAAGAAAAAAAGTTGTCTACGGAGTTATGCATGTTTGAATTTTGCGAGAAGGAATTCACTCGTCCAAAATCTGACGCATTAATCTCTATTGCGCATTATTGCGCAATTATTACGCAGATGTTACGGCGTTGTTGGAAATGTGTCGCAGAAATAGAATTCACTAAACAGTGGAATAGGCAAATATCAGGGGAAAAATCTGTTAAAATTTCGTTATTTATTATTATAATTGCACAAGAACTCAAATATAGGGCCCTCTGACCAGTCATTTTGCGACGCATTTAGTGCCACGGTCACCTTGAGGAAATCTCCAAAATTGGCCTTATTTTGGAGTTCTTGTGTAAACCAGAAATTTTAATGATCGCATCAGTTGAAATAAACTTTAAACCACAGCTCAACTCAAATAACTAGTCATAAATTAAAATAAACCACGTATCATGTCTTAAATATTTTAATTGCATCAATACATTGGGTTGATTATTTTACATATATTTGTGTTTTAAATTAACGATTATCTACTGTAGGGTGGTCTTCCCCACATAAAGGGTTCATTAATTACGCCAAATTCTCATACAACATTTAATAATTTGGGGTATACTTCCGAAAAGGTCACCCAAGAATATTGACTTGATACTTGTCCTAGGGGTTCCTTTTAGATCCTAGTTGAATGCACTGAAAGAATTTTTGGCGCAGATCAATATGAATTAAGTCATTATTAATTTTTAATTAAAAAAAAAAAAATTTCTTCAAAATCTCGAAAAATATTGATTTTGGAAAAAATGTTGTTCACAAAAGTTGTAGAACTATACTTTTTTTCTAAAATTAATATTTATCAAGAAAAATAACAAAAATGAATTTTCAGATTTTTTGTTGGAAAAGGGGTCGGCATGAGTGGTGGGAGGGGGTGAGGGCCATTTAAAAAGGCCAAGATTAGGACGCGTGATTTTTTTTGCCGTTACAAAAGGGCGCCGAACCCCTTTCCCAACGGCCACCACACTCGTGCAAAATCTGCAAATTTATTTTTGTCTTTTTTCTCGACATTTTTTTATTTTAGAAAAGAGTATAAATATAAAAAACGTGTATTTCGACGAGATCTACAACTTTTATGAACATTGTTTTCCAAAATCAATATTTTTCGAAATTTTGAAAAAGAAACTAATTAAAATAAAGTCAAAATTATTAATATTTTAATTTATATTGATCTGCGCTAAAAATCCTTTTATTGCGTTCAACTAGGGCCTAAAAGGATCCCTAGGCCAAGTATCAAGTCAATATTCTTGTCTAACCTTTTCGGAAGTATTATCATATAGATATTTTTATGATTATACTTTTTTTCAAAAATTAATATTTTTCGAGAAAAATGACAAAAATGAATTTTCAGATTTTTTTATTGGAAAAGGGGTCGGTGTGAGTGGTGGGAGGGGGTGTGGACCATTTTTTTTGTTGCCGTTGAAAAAGGGGGTCTGCTTGAGTGGATGTGAACCACACCCACTCACGCCGAACCCCTTTTCCAACAAAAAATCTGAAAAATCATTGTTGTCATTTTCCACGAAAAATATTAATTTTAGAAAAGATTATAAATATAAAAAACATATGTTTCGACGAGATCTGCAAGTTTTATGAAGAATTTTTTCCAAAGTCAATATTTTTCGATATTTTGAAGAAAAAAAGAAAAAAAAGTCCAAATTATCAATATTCTTATTTATATTGATCTGCGCCAAAAATCCTTTTAGTGCGTTCAATTAGGACCTAAAAGGAACCACTAGGCCAAGTATCAAGTCAATATTCTTGGGTGACCTTTTCGGAAGTATATCCATAATTTGTAACAATATTGTCGTCATTAGCTATTTTATACATGATTTTACGTAATTAAAAATTTATTTCTTTAATAAATCATCAATTGTTATCAGTGATTAGCAAGGAATATTGCTAAGTGAATTTCGGTATATTCCACATGCAAAATGCAATTTCTAGTTTAAGAATACATAGGCGAGAAACATTTGTAACATTGCTAATAACAATAAAAATAGTGGATCGTTATGGAAGTGTCTAAAGAAGTTAAAAAATTGTCTTGTTAACAGTTGATTGCGCCGAATGAACCAAATTTGTAAGACCAAAAATAGCCAATTATTGCATTTGTTAATTGACATTATTTAAATAATAATCAATTTTTATTGGATGACCAAATATGATTGGTTAAGGTTTCATTGCCAAGAAATATATAATCGATTCCGTAGAAAAAATGTATTTGCTCCATCATGGATACCTGCTATGGATAAATGTTTATGAAATTTGCTTATGAAATAACGAATTATTTATGAACCTTTATTGATTGAACTAAAAAAAAAATTCTTTTTGTATACATAAATTATTCAAATTTAGTGCGAATGAAGTGATAAATCGCAGACAATATCTTATGAAATTAACAATAAAATTATTGACATTTGCGTTGCTAATTAAGATCTTTTCTTGATAGTTGCTTAATGTATTCTAGCTATTTTAAATGAATTTAACTATTTGTTAAAAAACGGCACACTTCAAAAGTCAATTTAAAAAAAATGTTTATTTGATAAAAAAATAACTTTTGTTTCAAAAATCGAACACGACAGTTTGATACGGAATTTCATTGGAATTCATTTTTTAAGAACGTTCAAATCGGACGACAATAATAATTGTCTTCTAAAAATCAATTTGTCCACGGACGTTCTGTTTTCCCCTCTGTGGGCAGTATTAAAAAAGGCCATAAAAGAAGCTGCTTTTTCCCACATGATGATGTTGCATTTTTTAATTTTTTAAAACAATTTGTTAATAAAATTATAACTTTGATGTATGTGCATCATATATTAATATCAACTAGCTTTCAAGAAGCTTTGCTAAGAAAAGTGCTTTTTTTTCTACGAAGAAGTGTTAATTTATGCGATTTGTTTGTACTTTTTGTTATTAAAAATAATAATTATGGAATTTTCGCTAAACTTTTTTTTTTAATTATTAGCTAAAAATCTTGATTAAATATTAGGATTATCTAGCTTCCCACATGAGAATTATGTTCGTAAAATAGAATTTTGACATTTTTTTCGCAAATGACACAAAAAAATGATAACATAATTTAAACATTTAAAAAATTTCTACAAAAAGTTCTCTTAAATCATTTATGATATCTTGCACCATTTACAAGAAAACTGTTTAAAAACCATTTCAAAAACACTTGTAGGATGTCTTATTTCTATAAACAATTTTTTTTTTTATATTCAAGAAAATAAAAAAGCGGGGGTTTTCCCTTTCATAAAAATTCCCTCTCTATATATTTCTGTCGAAGGGGGAAACCCCCACCTTTTTTTTGCCTCTATGATTTTTTTAAATCTTTTGTTCATATATTACGACATCCCGCAAGTTGTATGCGGGGCAAGCCATTTTTGTAGCCAAGAGAATTTTTTGTTTATGAAAATTAAATTTTTTAATTTTTCTAGAAAATGTTGCAGGATATCCTGAATGAGTAAGAGATTTTTTTTGTAGATTTTTTAATGTATGAACTATTTTCTTAAATTTTTTTCGTATCTGTCGATTGTGAGAAAAATCAGAAAAATTTATTTTCTAAAGAAAAGATTGTCCTGGCCACAAAAGTTATTGAACTCGCATAAAACTTACAAGATTTCTTTCTTATAAAAGTAAAAATTCAACCAAAAATTGGCAAAAACTATAAATGTAGGTTTTTGAGAAAATCAACTTTTAATGTTTAGTGAAAAACTGCCGCTATTCTGTCAATTTTTAACCTTTTTTAAATTTTTCGGTGGATTTCGACAGAAGACGACAAATTCTTTAAGAAACAAAGTGTTTTGTCCTCGATAGATTCTGCAACTTCAAGAGTAGAACATGTAAAATAAAATGCGTTATTTAATTTTGTCAAACCTTAAAAAAATGTGTAAAAAATGATACCAATAAATCTATGTAAAATAAGCAAATAAATGTAATAACATTCATGTATGAAATGTTCAGTTAGATAATTTAATTTTTCATTCAATTTCAGTTTTTGGTGCAGTTTTCCAGTTTCCACATTAGGAAAATTAAAAACAGGTTTAATTTTGAATGCCTTTAATTAAAAACTGTTAAGATTTCAAACGTGTTCAATATGAAATTAACTCGGAAATCAATCATTTTTATGAACTGTTTAAAATAAGAATGGTTACATTTTGTTTTATATAATCTTCTTTTCCGAAAAGTGATTTTAAGACCCATTTCTACAATTATTTGATATATAGATAACGACAATTTATAGTATAGAAATCTAAAAACAAAATTAAGGATATTTATTTCATAATATTTTGTTTTGATTAAAAGCTGTTATTAAATATTTTTTAAGGAGAATTTTTTCAAGTGTATTTTGAAATTTTCTAATTTTTAAAATGTTCTAATTTTGATAAAAGGAATGCGGATTTTTATAATATTATTCGTTACTCTCATTATAAACAAATAAAATAAATTTCATAACAATACTCGAATTCAATATGAAATTAACTCGAATTCAATATGAAATTAACTCGAACATCAGTCATTTTATGAAATTTTTTTAATGAAAATTTTTACATTTTGTTCTGTAATATGTTTGGATT
>CAKNXH010058159.1:374-11733 GCA_932178445.1 Andricus quercusramuli | reverse complement strand
TACACTGGGACCCCGCTTTACCGGGCGTTTGGGGTACCATGACCTTCAGGGTATATCGGGGTTCTCTGAACCGACCTTCTTCTCCTTCTTGCTTCTGATAGTGCCGAACCGGAAACTGCGCAACTCCGCTGGACTTGCCAGCGCCTCTCTCTCGCCCCCTTGAACCATCTTATCCGATATATCGGGTTCCGGTAAATCAGAGTCCCAGTGTAATTATTATATTAATTTCTATCATCGTCCCGAAAAATTGCTTTCATGATCATTTATCCAAATTCCTTTTCAGAGATTACGAGAATATTTCTCTAGAAGTACTAGAGAATATTTATAATGGAACAAATTGCCATTTGGAAGCGAAATTGAAGAATTTCGAAAAAATAGAAGAAATTCTGATGCTCATCAAGGAAATCGATTATTCTACAAATCCAAAAGCTAGAGGTACACTCCATGGATGCAAAAGTTTGGCTTGGTCAAAGCATAATGCATCTTCTAAAAGAGGAACCGGAAAAGCAATCGATTTTGCTAAACTGGCAATTAAGGATAATCCAGAATTTTCTGAATGGTATTTTATCCTGGGTAAACATTTAAGAAGTCAAAGAAGACGTCCAGAATTATACTTTGGACCTTGTCAGGAAGAAATAAAGGCCTTCGAAACTGCGTATAAATTATGTCCAAAAGCATTATATGGATTGTATATTGCTGAAATCTTGGATGATCAAACAGCTTGGTACTCTGTTTCCACTACTGAATCTTGTGAGATAAACAAGAAAATATTTGATATGAACAAGAAAATATTTGACACAAAACCAGAAAACTCTGGAATAAATCTACGCCTCGCTCTGGGATTTATTAAATCTCGTGACTTCGAATTGGCAAGGAAGTGCCTTTTTTTTGTAAAACAAAGATCTCCTGATTACCCTATGTACAAACATTTTCTTAAATTGTATTCGGAGGCTTGCCTAAGAATCGAAGTAAGTTCTATATTTATTATTTATTCAAATATGTCTTTTTCTATAATTAATCGGTTTTCACTATTATAAGTATTTAATATATTCCGTTTTTTCAGCTAGCTCGTTCTTATGAGGAAGCATCTCGCGTCTGTGCAGGAGAAGCATGAACGAGCAGGAAATGTAGTTCAGGGTGTCTACTCAAATCCTGAACCAAAATTTCCTCACAATTTCAGCTTTTTCCAGTTATCACAAGATTTTTTCAGGTTTCGAATTTTCTTAACAATCTACTCGCAATATGTACCTACAAAATTTCTCGAATTTATTATAAATAGTCTTCTTTCATTCCTCGTCAATATCTGAATGTATCAAAATAAAAATTCATATATAAGATTAATAACTGTTTTTTTCAATTGCGAAAGTAACTTTATTTAAGGATAAGTAATTTCTTAATGGGACAAGTTTCTAGAGATTAAACTAATATGTTGAATTTAGAAAGCTTTGACATTACAAGACATTCTTGAATATATTATAGTCATCGAATAATTAAATAATGCTAAAAACAAATAAAATTTTTTTCATATATAATTTTATTTTTTTAAATCAATTAAAAACGCTTGAAATTCCTAACATTTCAAGTGAAAATATTGCATTCTCGACGAGATATATGAATTTTTAACAATATAGTTGAACCTTCAACCAAGAATATAATTTTTTTTTCACACAAAAAAAATGAATTTTCAACAAAAAGTAAGAATTTTCAACCAAATATTTGAATTAGCCACGAAAAAAGATCAATTTTACAATAAATAGTTGAATTTTCGACTAATAAGGATACATTTTCAACCAAAAATGGATAATTCAAATTTACAGTTTGGAAAAAAATGATTTTCAACGAAAAGAAAAATTATTTTTTTGACAACATAGTAAAATGTTGAAAGTGATTAATTTTCAGAAAAAAATTATAAATCTTAACTGATATATTTGAATTTTTAAACCAAAATAATTAATTTTCAACCAAGAAGATTAGGTTTCTACCATGAAAGAGGAATTCTCTATCAAGAAAGAGGTATTTTCGAAAAAATACATGAATTTTGAAACAAATCTTCAGAGTGATTGGTTTACAACTAAAATGATCATTCTTTAACAGGGATAGAAGAATTTTAAGCCAAAAATATATAACTTTTCAACCAGAAATGTGTAATTTTCGAGAAAATACATGCATTTTCAAGCAAACAATTGAATTTTTATCTAAAAAAAAATGAATTTTCAACCAAAGTAATGAATACTCATCTCAAATTATGAATCATCAAGTGGAATAGATTATTTTTAAACCAAAAAGATTAACTTTGAACTAAAACAATGAATCTTTAATTGAAATAGTTGAATTTTTAACAAAATACATGAATTTTCAACTAAAAAAGATAACTTTTCAAGGAAACCAAAAAGATGAATTTACAAGTAAAATGATGGGATATTCAACTGTGTTAATTTTGTTTTAAATTAATTTTCAACCAAAAAAAAAAGAACGAACTTTTAACAAAATAGTTGAGTGTTCAACTGGAATAGCTCAAATTTTTAGTTCAAGTGGAATATTCAAATAAAAAAGGTAATTCGCAATAAAATAGTTCAATTTTTGACCAAAGAGATTCATTTTCAATTCAAATTATGAATCTTTTAGCAAAAAAAGTCCATTTTTAACAAAAGTGTTCAACTTTCAACTAAGTAGTTGAATTTTCAACCAAGTAGTTGAATTTTCAACCAAAAAAGATCTATTTTCAACGAAAAATGGACTAGTAAATATTTCAACTAAAGAATATTTTATTCTTAACTCAAAAACAGCTGAATACAACCAAAAAGACGAATTTTCAACCAGAGTTGAATCTTTAATTAAGAAAGATTTTTCAGTAGAGAAAAAAATTCAGCTAAACTGTTGATTTTTAAAGCAAAAAGATACATTTTCAACCAAATAGTTGAATTTTCAACTGAAAAAGATGAATTTTCAGATAAAAAAATTAATTTCTAAAAAAAAAACAATTTTCAAAAAATAAAAAAAGTCCAGGTTTTTCAAAATGTACGAAAATTCCCTGACAATTTCCGAGTTTCTAGGTCAGACAGCCTGAGTTATGAGTCGAGGTTTGTGAAGAAATCTTTCTTCGTTAATAATGTTTCATCTTCCCATTTTAATGTTAGAAAATGTAAACTTCAGAATGAAGGTTTTTACTTTTTTACTTAAAAACAAAATGAGTATGTAATTTGAGAAGCTGGACTTATGATAAAATAAGTTAATCTTGAGTCATCATCTGATTTAAATAACTGTAATAAATACTTTATTGTTCTTCCTATTCACTGTACTTATTTATTATTGCGTTAAATATAAAGAAATTTCATAATTAAAAATTGCTAAACAAAATCAATCCTTACAGTAAAAATCTTCAAATCCATAAAGACTTAAATATCTAGATCGTCATCAAGATCTTCTTCCTCGTCATCATCCACATCTTCAGGCTCGTAATAAATAGTTGTCTTCTGAGGATTTATAGCCGTAGTATAAGGCAAAGGAGTATTTCTTCTTTGTTCCATTTCCTTGTCGTTCATTTCTAGCCGGAAAGAAGCTTTGACTTCTTTTGGTTTTTCTGAAAAAGCTTTCTTTGTTTTTCGACTCGAATCACTCGAAATTTTCACAGAGGTAATTTCGTAAGTTGTTAAATCCTGTGTAACGAATTCCGACTGCCGTAAAATACCTCCTCCGGGTTTTCTGTGAATATAGCTCCCTTCGTAGGCGATAGTATTGTTCTGGGCAATTCTGAAATGCTGCTGCAATTTTAAATAAGTCGTTCCGTAAGTTTCGATTTTGGGAACGTTAAGATTACCAAAATCTCTTCGAGAGATTCCGATTAATTGGCCTGCCTTTTCCTTGAGTTTTTCCACAAAGGATATCGTTTTTTCGAGTCCTACTGATAAACAGAGTGTGCTCAAGCAATTTATTATGACAGTAGCGTTTTGTGGAAGAGTTGTAAGGTATTTTTGCAGCTTTTCTGGTATTGAGTCGGTTTCGTTTGCTTTTATGGAATAAAAATCAGAAATGTTTATGTTGTCTAATTTTATAGAATCAAATTGATCAGAGTGAAGATGCTTTGGACTGGAGAATAAGAGCATTTCTATTTTGTTGTTCGGACTTTTGCTTTGCCACATTTTCAACCATCCTGTGATTAAAGTTTCGGCAAAGGTGGCTTCCACTCCTGAAAATGACGAAAATTAAATTTAAATTTAAGAAATTCAATTCAGAATTAATCAAAGGTTAAATTCCTCATTAGCGAATAACATTCAAGTTTAATTACCAAATTCTTGGGGGAAAAAACTATGAATCTAATGAAGACATTTGGATAAATTAAAAAAAGAGGAAAGAGAAAAAAGGCCAAAATCAAAATCCCCTTCTTTCTTTTTTCCTTTCGTATTTCTTAATTTTTATTAGATTCATCAATCGCGCTACTGGCCCGTATAACTTCTCGATTTTAGGGGACAAAAATGTGACTACATATTTATTTTTTTAATTTATTTGTTTTTGAGGCAAAAAACGAATTTTCAACTAAATAGTTACATTTTCAACCAAGAAAGATGAGTTTTCAACAAAAATGTAACTATTGATATTTCAAATGGAAAAGATTTTATTTTAAATCCAAGAGAGTTGAATTCATCTAAGAAAGAAGAATTTTCTAGAAAGCAGTTCAATCCTCAACTGAAAGAGGTCAATTTTCAACAAAACAATTGAATTTTTGAACAAAAAAGCTTGAATTTGTACCAAAAGAGATGAATTTTCTAAAATCCTTTAAATTGACTCGAATTATTCCAAAAATTTTGCAAAATCTTTAAAAATTAAAAAAATTGTCTTAAAATTAGCTAAAAGCCCTCATTATTTAATATTTCCTGAAAATTAATAGTAATTGCATCAAAATACTAATTTCTTAAAACTATTAGGCTTCATTACTTCATTTTTCCTCAAAATTATTGTTATCTTACAAAATTGAAAAACTTTGTTTTAAAATCTTTTAAATTATATTTAGAAATTTTAGAAAATGATTTTTAATGCTTTGAAATCTTTTTCAATTTACTCTTAAAATACATTTTTTCGAATTAAAAAATTATATGAAATTTTCCCAGGAACCTTGAGATTTTTTTTTTATTCTGTTGAAACTTTTCCTAGTTCTGAAAAAGCTTATTTTTTTCGAAATTTTTAAAATCTACATTTAGTTAACAAAAGTTTTTTAATCTTCTCAAGACTAAAATTATTTTCGAATCTTTTCAAAACCTTAAAAACTTTTAAATATTTTTTGAAATAATTCAGTCTTCTTACAGACTTCTAAAATACTGCCAAATTTAAAAAATGGTCTTAAAATCTTCCAGATTCTTTTTCGAGATACCTTGAAATCTTCAAAACATAAAATTGATCTTTTCAAATGAAATGTAAATCATTAAAGATTTTCCTAGAAATCTTATTGGCGGTACCGAACATTTTTTGTAACCCTACTGATAGTATATTATACACTTCTTAAATTAAGATATTTCAAGTTTTTGTCCATAATTTCATTTTTCTCATCTCTTTGAAAGTGTGAAAAAGTTTACAAGTTGTAGTGTGGTAGCAAAATGTTAAAAATAGAATTATTTCCCAATATTAAAAAATCATTTGAAATTAAAATTTTCTTTTATATCAGTAATGTTTAGAAAATTTTGGAAAAAATGTCAGAAGTAAAATATTATTTATTTGGAAATTTTGATTTACAAAATTGATAGTGGGTAAATTTGTAATCTTTATCAATAGATAAACAAATTGAAAGCAGCCACCAATAAGTTTGTTGACAACAATTTTTAGGGGAAAAATAATTTTTAATACAAAATGAAGATTTTTATTAATTATATTTTTTTAAGTTTACTTGCTCTTCAGGTCATATAAATATAATTTTTCTAAGACTCTTGAAAAAATTCAAAAAGATTTTTAAAAATTACACATATTTACGAAATTTCAACGAAAAAGTTCATATTTAACTAAATAGTTGAATTTGTAAACAAAAAACTTGAATTTTCAACAGAAAAAGTTAAATTTCAAGTTATATTATTAATCGTCATAAAAAAACAAGTCGTCAAAAACAAATTAATTCCTCTAAAAAAAAAACATTTCAACAAAACAGTTAAATCCTAAATCAAAAAGATGAATTTTCAACCAAGATAATTAATTTTCTGCCAAAAATTACAAATTTTCACCAAAATATTAATAAATGTTTTTATTTTAAATTAAAAAGGCTTGAATTCATCTAAAGAAACAAATTTTCATTAAAATATTTGAATCCTTAACCAAAGAAGATTTTACTTTTCAATAATACATGTACAATTTTAATAGAAAAAGATTAAATTACTACCAAAAGAGATGAATTTTCAAATGAAACAAAAAACGAATTTTCAACGTAATTGTTGTATTTCCAATCAAACAAGATTTTTCAGTTAAAAAAATTATTTTTTCCAAATTATAATTCAAGGGAGAAAATAATTTTCAATACAAACTAACAATTTCGAATAACTACTTATTTTTGAAGTTTTTTTGCCTAAATCTAGACAATTTTAAATAAAATTTGTTTATTTTACTACAGTTTGCACAATTTTGGGAAAAATTTGACACAGTTTAAAAGATATTTAGGACTTTTTAACGCTTGGAAAAAGTTTTAAAATATTTGATAAATTTTCGAAAATCTTTCAGTTTTACAATATTTTTAATGTATTAAAAACTTCCAAATTTCTCAATATCTTTTAGACTGACTGAAATTATTCCTAAAATTCTCTTAAAACATTCTAAATTCTATTTTGACCATCGTTTCGGTTTCCAACGGCAGTAAAAACAAAGTTTTCAATATGTCAAAAACCCATAAGGGTACCAATTACAAAGAATTTCGTAGATAAAAATAAAATTAAAGTTTGGAAAATTGCAAGTTGAATTTTTGTTTAATTAACTACTATCATAAATACTGAAAACAATTTTTTTTCGGAAATTAAATATAAAAATCATTAAGATATTTCACTGAATGATATGCGCTTAAATTTAGAGGTTATGTTGGACACATTTTGCACCTTCTTACTCGCAGTGTTGAGTTTATTGCAAGAAAGTGAAGATTTAAAATATATAAAAAAGGATTGATAAAATTGATCCAATGATTTTTAATTATCAATAAAACTCTGAAAATATCTTGAAAAGCCAACAAAGAACGTAAAGAAACAATAATTGTATTTGTTTTGTTTGGCGATGAATTATTATAAATAAACAATCGTATGTGTCTTACCTTCATCCACGATGATGAATTTTGTTCCTTCAAGAAACGGTAAACATTGAATGTTTGACATTATTTTGTTGATTTCTAAGATTTATAAAACTTAAAAAGCCACGTTTTATGTGTTTGCCGCCATTTTTAAAAACCCTTACCTCTTTTGAAAACGGGCGCGTAAATTTAAATAAAAATATTTGAAATTGTTAAATTTTAATGATTTTTAAAAATAAAAATCTTAATTTCTGAAATTGATTCAATAATTAGATAAATATCAAAAAAGTTTCAACAATCATAAAACTATGAAAAATTTAGATAAAGAAAACATGTACAGGGTAGCCGCAAAATTTCATTTTCAAAATTCCCTGATTTTTCCCTAACCATTAATATTCAAAAGATCAAAAAGATGATATTTTTACCATACAGGAAGAATTTTTTCAACAAAAAAGTTAAATTTTCGATCAAAAAAGATGACTTTTCAGCAAAATAGTTGAACTTTTAACCAAAAGAGATGAATTCTGAACCAAAAATATAATAAAAGACTTCTCAATTAAAAAAGAATTAACATTTAACAAAAAAATATGTATTTTCAACCCAAAATCCAAAATATTACATTTTCACCAAAAGATGAATTTTCAATCCAAAAGGACGAATTTTCTATCGAAAAAGACGAATTTTTAACAAAACAATGAAATTTGAGATTAAAAAATATATAAATTTTAAGAAAAAAAGTTCAATTTTCAACAAAATAATTAAATTTTCAACGAAACAGTAGAATTTTTTAACAATTGGGATGAACTCTCAACCAAAAATAAAACAATAGACTTTTCAATCAAAAAGAATTTAACTTTCAACCAAGAAAAATTAATTTTCAATACAAAACAATGAGTTTTCTATAGAAAGATTAATTTTCAACCCAAATTTTGGAACAAGAAAGATTTAATTTCAATCAAATAATTGAATTTTGACTAAAAAATATGACTTTTTAACAAAATATTTGAATTTTCAACAAACTGATTAAAGTTGCAACAAGATAGTTAAATTTTTAACCAAATACTGGAATTTTCTATCTAAGGAGTTATTTTTTTCAACCACATACTCGATTTTTCAAACAAAAAAGATTGCACGTGAGCCAAAAAGGTTGAAATTTCAACAAAAAAAATGAATATTCAACTAGAATGATGAATCTAAAACAAAAGAAATTAATTTTTAACAGAATAGTTCAACTTATAACTAAAAAGACCTTTTTCCGACCCGCAAATATTAATTTTCTACCAAAAAGGCGAATTATCAACAAAATACTTTAATTTTTCCCCAAATAGATGAATTTTCAACAAAAGATATAAATTTTTTTAGAAAGTTGTTCAAATTTCACCCCAGTGGATTTTTTCAACCAAAAAGACGAATTTTCAACGCGAAAATATGAATATATTCAAGTAAAAAAGTTATTTTCAACCAAACTGTTCCATC
The DNA here is from genome assembly GCA_932178445.1 of Andricus quercusramuli. Lineage (NCBI taxonomy): Eukaryota > Metazoa > Arthropoda > Insecta > Hymenoptera > Cynipidae > Andricus > Andricus quercusramuli. The sequence goes on along the minus strand of CAKNXH010058159.1, from coordinate 3,011 downwards.
TCTGGTTCCATTTCTCACCAAAAAAGAGGAAATTTTAACCAAGAATATTAGTTTTTTTAAAAGTTGATTTTTTCAAATAAAAAATATCAATTTTAAACCAAAAATGGAAAAGTTACATTTTCAGTTCAAAAAATTTATTTTCAACCCAAAAAATAATTTTTTTTTACATAATAGTTAAACTTTAAACTAACGAGATGAATTTTGAATTAAATTGATCAATCTTCAAGTGGAATAGTTAAATTTTTAGTCAAAAAAATTAATTTTCGAACTAAAAAGATGAATTATCAACCAAACAAAATTAATTTTCAACCAAACAGTTGCATTTTCGAAACAAAAAATGAAATTTCTAAAAGAGATGAATTTTCAAACCAGAAAGACGAATTAAGAAAAATAGTTGATTCTTCATCTAAAAAAAGATTTTAGTTCAATTTAAAACATAAAACTTTAGTTGAATTTTCAACCCAAAAAGCGGAATTTTCAAAAAAAAACTGTTGAATTTACGACCAAAAACGATTACTTTTTAAAAAAACTGTTGAATTTGCAACCAGAAAATATAATCGTCAGGAGAAAGAAACTGAAAAAAGGAAATAGAAATAGAAATACAAGGCGTATAAACTAATAACAAGAATGTTATATCAGGGCGACTGCAAATTTCATTTTCAAAATTTCTTAACTTTTCCCTGACACAATTTGGATTTCCCCTGAACATTATATATCAAAGACCAGAATTTTCAACTTTGAACATTTTTAACATAGAAATTTTCAACAAAAATTATAAATCTTAGACTGGAATAGTTGCATTTTTAACTAAAAAGAGGAATTTTCACTTAAAATTATGAATATTCGACGAAAAAAATGAATGTTTAACAAAAGAATTTCAAATTAAAATTGGAGAAAATTGTAATTTAATATCCTCGATAGTTATTCAAAGTGCCTCTTACATAAATTCCCTGAACTACGCAAGATTTTTTACAAAATCCCTGACTTTCCCTGACCATGAAATTCCCTGATTTTCAGGTTACTCTGGCCAGCGGCCACCCTGCATTTAATTTAAAAATGAAATTTAAGGTTTCCGGATTCAAGCGGCCTGATCAGTCAAATAAATAATGCACTTTTATACAGAAAATTATGTATCTGTTTCAATTTAGTAAAAAAAACATTACAAACATGCAAATAACAAAAATATTAAATCGATTCTTTTTGCGAAAACAATGTGGGGCACTAGCTCGTTGTGAGATATTCTGGAGGCATATGACCAGCATCTCCGAGGCATCTTAAATGCACTCTTCCACTTGGATGAATGGCCAACCACGTAATACTGGCGTGATGAAGTGAAATTCGCAACCAGGCTTCTGGAGGAAATTGCAAAGCCCTACAAAAAATATAAATTCGTTAGAAAATAAATGTACTTTTCTCTCTTTAAACTAAAAGAAAATTTTGGAGATCAATAAAATGAAAATGATTCATATCATAACAACCTGCAGGCAAAATATCTGATGACGTTGGCATGACAGACTATAACTGTGTACGAATCTTCCTTCTGTTTTGCATCTGCTCTGTGAAAATATTTTCTAAATGCTGCTTCTATCCTCGGTCCGTCCTGAAAAAACTATTAAAAATACCCGAACTTTATGTGAAATAACAATAATTAAAGAACATTCAAAAAAGATGGTGCGAAAAGAAAAAGGAGAGGCATTTGTGTTTGGTTTTACATTTCAAAATAATTAAATAAAATTTCTGAAATTGAATGAACAGGGTTGCTACAAAATCCCAATTTCGAAATTTCCGGTTTCCTGACAATACTTTAATTTTCCTTGTCCGTTAACAATGTTTCTATCAGGTACAAAAAGAACCTTACACTTAGGAGATCGCTAAAAAAATTGCATTCAAAGTGTTGATTTTTGAAGCTAAAACAACGATTTTTCTACAAAACAGTTGAGTTTTCAACTCGAACATATGAATTTCTAACAAACAAGCTAATTTTCAATAAGACTGTTTTTTGAATTGAATTTTCAAATAAAGAAATACATGACCGGAAACCAGAATTTTCAACCAAAAACATAAGTTTGAATTAATGAGATTACATTTCTATCAAAAGACAAATTAAAAAAAAATACATGAATTTTCAACCAAATAGTTGAATTTTCAACAAAAAAAGTTAAATTTTCAACTTATAATAGTTAAATCTGAGTTCATAAAATTAATTTTCAACAAACACAATGATTTTTCCACAAAATAGTAGAATTTTCAACGAAGCAGATGAATGTTCCACCAAGAAGATTAAATTTCTACCGAAACACACGAATTTTTAAATAAATATTGGCATTTTCAACAATAAATTGAAAAGTTAAATTTTCAGTTAAAAAACTTAAGTAAAGAAATGATTTTTCAACAAAAAAGATCATTTTGGAAACAAGAAGAATAATTTCCCAAGAAAGATGAATTTTGAAAAAATACATGAATTTTCAATCAAATAGTGGAATTTTTAACAAAAAAGATGGATTTTCAACAAAAAATGGAATAGTTAAATTTTCAACAAAAGAAATGAATTATTTTCAACTAAAAAAAAACATTTAACTACAAATTAAATAGATACATTTTCAGTTGGAGAAAATTAATTTTCGATAAAAAAAAAGA